>JAKSZP010000422.1:0-82014 GCA_022478985.1 Massospora cicadina | reverse complement strand
TCACGGTATTTGGTATATCGTTACGGCTGAGCAGTTTGATATTCGGTTGATTCGAAATTTTCAAGTTTACCTTCCAGGCGTGCAAAAGCTTTAAAATTGGCACATTTATGTATCTCCCATGACAATACAATAATCTATTAGAAAAAAATATAAAAAGTGTGAATTTTTTCGATTAAAAATGAAAAGCTACTTGTATAAATTTATACTGAGCTCAAACAATGATTTTGAAGAGTGATTCCTTTAGGCTATCTAGATAAGATACTCAATTTAAAAAAATTATGATTGAGTTACTGACCAATCATTATTAAATTTATTGAAGGCAAGCTGCTAACCAATCAATATTCAGGAAGCGAAAACCAGATTAAAAAAATTGGGAAAAAAAGAACCTCCTTTAAAAAAGCTCTAAAAAGTATGAAATAATTGAGAAATTAAGCCTACTCAATAAAACCCTTTTTGAAGTTGGCACCATATTTTAAACTGAATTATAGAATTTTACTCATAAAAACAAATTATCTTATGTCTGGATCAGGTCCAAGTGTAAAATATAAGCAACTTAGAATAAATAGTACTGAGTATATAAATTATAAATACCTATTATAAGTCAGTTAAAATATGGCACCGCCTTGGGACCATCTAGTACTAAAAAAAATATGGCACCGCCTTCAAAAAGGGTTTTATTGAGTAGGCTTAATTTCTCAATTATTTCATACTTTTTAGAGCTTTTTTAAAGGAGGTTCTTTTTCCCCCCAAAAAAATTTCAAGAAGGTTCTTTTTTTCCCAAAAAAACTTTACCACCAGCTCTTTTCCCCTCAAAAAATTAGTGCATTTTTAAAAGTGGCTCTTTTACCTACTTTTATTAAATATAACTATCTCTATATATTGTTTTTGACCTCTTACTATTTCTCTATAAAAGTAAAACTCATTGTATATCTATTATATATAGAGGCTTGCCTCAGTTAAATAAAAATCTATTATATATAGTATCTTATAGACAAATATACTAATAATTTTTATTAAATTTATTTGATTTTATTGGTCAAATTAAATTAAATTTACTGATCACCATCTACAATACTTCATTTTATTAAATTTAGATAATTTTATTGGTCAATGTAGGCCAAATTTACTGATCGCCATCTACAGTAATTCATTTTATTATTTTTGGTTGCTTTTATTAGTCAATCTATGTAAATTTATTGATCACTATCTAAAACAATTCATTTTATCAAATTTAGATGAGTTTATTGATCAAATTATACAAAAACGATAGCCATCTATAATGATTTAAGCTCGTCCCGCTATGAGCTCATACTGACTGATTTTGAACATACCCCCCATCCATAGGACATATCAAATCTGCTTCGAAGCTAGCGCTTCACCGACGCTGGAAAAAAGTTTATCCGGAGTTGTATTAGTCCCACAAGTACTATCGCTTCCGAGCCCATTTTGGTATATTTACTAAATTAATGAGCAGATACTTCCCAATACTTACAAAAGTAAAATGGGACCTAAGTTGGAGCATCCTCTATTTTTGGAGATAATCATCCAAAACTGGTCCAGTATTTTCAGAGTTATACTCGAACAAACATCTAAAAAAATGTATAGATCGAATTGATAACCTTCTTTTTCAAAGTCGGTTATATATGCTTCAACCGAGTTGAAACAAGTTGATGGGCTCAAGGTTGGTCTAACAAAACAATTTATTAGGGAAATATCATGACTTTTGACCTGACCATTGGATAAACTATTTTGTTCGAAGGAGATAAAAGATTTTAAACCTTGGATCCCTCAAATTTTAACTTTATTCGCTCGATCCAAGGTTGATCTAGCAACCCAATCTATTGGAGAAACATCATGACATTTGACCTAACCATTGGATAAACTATTTTGTTCGAAGGGGATAAAAAGATTTTAACCTTGGATCCCTCAAGTTTAAACCTACTTGCTCGATCCTCTAGCTTCAGCTTTCAATTGTTGCTTAAGGTATAACCTCTAGAAAATATTTAATTGTTGTTTAAGTTTAACCTTAGAGTATTTTTAATTGCTTTTTAAAGTTTAACCTTTAGAACATTTTTTAACTATTGTTCTAAATACAACCTTTCGAGTATCAGGTAAAACTGCAACAGAAAAATTAAAACCTTACAAAATTAGTGATACTGAGGCCAGCTTCGCTTCCATCAACTCAGACAGCGCAAGTGATTATACGACTCATCCCAAAAAGCAGAAGGTTTGTCAATTCTTTACTTCAGGTCATCCTTAATTTTTATTCTAGGCTTCACCAAGGCGATCCCAAAGAAAGCAGCCAACTCTAAGGCTCATGCCAAGCCAAGAACGGCTGCCGTTTGCAGAACCAATTTCGTAACCACTAACGGGGTCGAGCGGGCTAAGTCGGATGCGGATTCTGATTACAAAGCTCTAATGGCGCCTGAAGGGGATGCACCCACCTTGGCCCGCTTGACCTTGTCGATGTTTACAGAATTGTTTTTGAAAATGGAAGCCTTTGTCAGCTTGGCATGAGCCTTAGAGTTGGCTGCCGTTCGCAGAACCAATTCCATAACCACTAATGGGGTTGAGCGATGCCGAGTCGGATGCGGATTCTGAAGCTCCAATGGTGCCTGAAGGGAGTGCACCCACCTTGGCCCCAATCTTTAATGCCACCCCACGTAAGGCGAGAAAAATTAAGACCGTTGAGAAGTTCTACCAAAAGAAGACACAGCTGGAAAGCATCCTTCTGAGGCCAGATACCCATATTGGCTCAACCGAGATGATCATCCAATGGCAGTGGATCTATAATGACACCATGGACTCCCTCATTGAAAAAGATATCCAATTCGTCCCCGGCTTCTTCAAAATCTTTGACGAGGTATTGGTGAATGCCGCCAATAACAAGGTGAGTATAAATCCTTATTTGTTGAAGGCCTTAAAGTTGTCTACCGTGGCAAGTTCAAATGGACTACTGAGCAGCGCATTAAACTTCTATTGTAGATTTGGGACCCCACCATGAGCAAAATCAAGGTCACCATCGACCCAAAGCAAAACCTGATCTCGGTGTGCAACAACGGTAGCGGAATTCGGGTGGAGCTCCACAAGGAGGAGAAAGTCTACATCCTCGAGCTCATCTTTGGGCACCTTCTCACCTCGTTACTTAATAAACGCATTCACTGATATACTGACATATGACGTACTGACTGATTGACATCTGAAACCTTCGAGTCTGATAAGTTTGATCTATTTAGGTGAGAATTGGCAAATAAGATTGAATCAGAAATTTTATTGAGCCTGATGGGTTCAATCTATCTGGGTGAGTGGGTGAGAATTGGCGAATATTATCTAATAATTTACCAAATTGCTTACCTGAAACTCAACAAGAATCAGTATTAGAGTTTAAGTAGATTAAGTAGTTAGGATAATCAGCTCACCAGCCACAAGGGCAACAGCGGAGCTATTAGTCCGAGTGGCTCAAGAGTAGCACTGGCACAGCCTATAGGTTATATCAGTGTGAGTTTAAAAATAAACTCAAGCAACGCAGGGTAACTCCGATTGTGATCTAAAAATTTTAATTTTTTTACTTATCATTGGTTTTTTATAAAAGTAAACTAATCAATTAGGATTATCTTGTAAATTATAAACCCACAAGAAAAGGTAGATAAATAGGATATTGTCAAACAAAAGAAAACTAGAAGTCTCTATATAAAAATCTTTTATATGTATTTGTATATGGGACTAACTATTTCATAAACAAATAAACCACAAATCACCAAAAATTATATAAAATACACTATAAATTTTATGAATAGTAACAGCTATTTTTTTAAAAATATAACAATTTTGATAAAAAATACTAAGATTTGTAAAATATAAGATTTTAATAGTAGTTATATATCATTTTAGCTAAGCGTTTTGATAAAATTAATTAATTTGATAGGTTTATAATTTTGATAAAAAAATGGTGGCTTTTAATTGTTTAAAAGTTAACAATTGTTTTTAAATATGTGGTTAATATATTTTTGAAGATTTGATAGTTCATTTAGTTTTGGCTAATTGGTTGATGATTACAGATAAAACTGATAGTTTTATTTGATTTTGGCCAAGTGGTTGGTGGTTAAATAATCAGAATGTTAATAGATTATGACTCTTATTGTTGATCATCTACCAATATAAACTATAAAACAACTGATTAAAATCATTTGTTAAATTATATACCCAAGCAAAGCTGGGTTACTTAGCTAGTAATAAAATAAATAGTTTTATATGTAAAGTAAACATTTTATATGTTTAATGATAGATGATATTTTGTTATGGTCAATTCTTTGATATTTGGTTGATTTAATAGTTTAAATAGGTAAGGGGAGGTACCCCAGTGATAATGTACTTACCACCACTGCCTCCCCAAGTTTGATCCCAGGATGAACTTCAAGTAGGGGACAATTATGAGTTTTCACTAGCCAGCCTCCATTTGCTACCAGCTATGCTGGCGACCTCATTCTGATATATGTGCCTCATATTTACTTTATAATCATAAAACACTATTTTATATGTGAATCATGAACTTATTATTACTTATATCATTACAAAGTAGAAACTATTTAATAGTAAAGCCTTAATGACTTTAAATTACACTTGTACTTTAAGTAAATTTCTTGCTATAGTTTACCTTAAAAAGATAACTAATATTATCAAATAGGTACTTTTATTAAAGTTTCTATTTTATTACCTACTCTTAATTTTAACTATTAAAATCTATTAAGAATTTATAATCTCTTATATAATATTTGCAAGTATAAGATTATATTATAGGATTAATTATCAGAAGGATAGGGAAGTAGCGCTTCATCAAATATAACATTCATAACATGTCCCTGATGGCAAGAGTGGTCAATGCAAACATTGTATCGGATACATTAGTAACTTGTGACAGGGCAACATATAGCTGATCATGTGTGAATGGCTCATGAAGAATCCTCTTAGCTGCACATGATATGTATATGATATGGATCATTTGATATGGAGCAAAACTTAAAATATTCCAAAATTAGAATAAGTTAATCAGAATAAATTTAATATAGATCAAGACATGGAGTATTCATAAATCATATTAGGGTATTGAGAATAAAATTGAGTATCATACTAAGAGATTATACAATTAGCTATATTTTTATTGGATTAAATTTTATTTCCTTCAAAACCAAGTTGGGTAGATATTTATTCAATAAGCTACCAATCAGCTTTATTATACTAAAACAAAAACTAAAACAAATTTAGAAATCAGGTTACATTGCTAAAAAAAAGTTAAATACTTGATCTTATAGATAAAGGTTATTTAATTGGGTAATTATATTATAAACTATAGCTAAAAATTTTAGATCAAAACAAAAACTATTTTTAATCAGATTGATCAATTAGATAACAGTAAGGCATCTAAAATTTATTTGATTAGCTATATATAGAATAAAACTTAAAATGTTAGATCAAACTTAAAACCAATGTTAATCAATTTAAATTTATCAGATAATAGATCAAAATGCTAACAAAATAAAATTTTGCTGATTAGCTACATAAGATATAAATAAAATTTTGCTAATTGGCTACATATGATATAGGGTAAACCTTTAATTTCTAGAATCCAATTATATCAATATAAACAAAGATATATTATATAGTTTTATATTGAAAAACTATAAGGAGAATCTAGTGTATATATATAAATTAAATAAATCTGATAGCTATTTTTATTTATGATTATTAAAAAATTAGAGAATCTGTTTTCTATATTGGAATTTCTATATATATATATATATATATATAATTATAATTAAATAGATATGATTCCAATATGCGGTATCTGTAACGGTCAAAAATGTTCCAGTTTTTGACCACCATCTTGCCTTTGGATTGGTGGATTCAAAGTTGATGCCAAAAGATTTCCTGATATGAGTTCCCTCAAGGTAAGAGTTTTGACTTCTCATACTCACTAATTTAATCTCGGATGTAGGGCAATTTGGAAACACAAAAAAATGAAACAGGTAAGTGAGGGTTTCAACCCTAAAATTAAACTTGTTTTATTTATTAATAAAAAATAAACATGCTGATGTATTTATCCCAATGACATAGGGCACCCCAATCAACTCCAGGAAAAAACCAGAATATTTGGCAAATCAGTTTGCTCTCAAATCTCAATTTTTTGTTAAGGATACAAAAAGTGGGTTTGCTGCGGGATACCAGGTAAGACAAGGCAAGAGTGGCCCCAAGGCTGCTAGAGAGACCCACATGAGGGTGGGAAATGAGAAAGAATTCTAAACTGAGTTCAGAATTGCGTGGGCCCAACCTTTTGAGGTCACTTTTCTGGGGAGCCCCTCCACACTTTTCTTTGTGCCCCAGGGAGCATAAAGAATAGCTTGGGAGGGGCACAGCCCAGCGCTGAGCCCACATGCACCTCAAAACCCCAAAATAGCATTTTGAATTGATATTTGGAAATCTGAATCTCAAGTTGAAATGTAACAATCAGTTCAACCCAACTGTTACATCACCCCCGCTAAGAAGGAGCCCCCCCACAAGAGGGTGGCTCATAGCTGGAGGCAACCACCACAAGGGCTTTCTTGGTAAATATGGAGCTAAAGCTGGACTGCAAAACCCAGTCCACCCAGTGAAGGGAAACACACCTAACGTGGGGCTGGGTGGTTATCCCACACATGGTGGGTGGACCTTGGGGTGTGGGGCCCTGTTGGGCCAGATCCTTGGTGCCAACCAGAACTCTGGTGAGGGGGAAGCCCCACCCAGATTTCAAACTGATGGTTGCTTCAGATCCAGGGTTGGCCATCAGTCACCAGTTCCCCCCAATGCTGGTTACTCAACAACTGAGTGTTATGAAAATGGCAGAAGTTTAGATCAGCCTGCCAGTTAGGATGTATAAGCACCCAAAAAGCAAGCCAGAATGCCAGAGGCATTGCCAACTGGACAACTTGATATGGAGCTGGGCATTAGAAAATGATGAAGTGTTGATGCAGCACAAAGGTGAAAATGATCCCAACAGTGAACCACACTGAACCCACTCCCAACCCAGAGGGTCTTGGTGCAGGGGGTGGAGTCACAGAGATAGTTTTGATGAGATCCTCAGCATATGGGGCCATTTTAACTGGGGTGGCAAGGAGACAAATTCTCTCTTGCAATTGGTGGATATACAGCCACAAGATCCCCATGTATTGCTGCCAAAAATTAATGATAATAGGGTTGTAGAGCCAAAAATATTTGACTTGCTGAACCCAATCAATGATGGAGGGGGCCATAGTGCCCAAGAGTACTGGTAAAACCCATCTAGTATACAGACTGACAGGCCACTAGAAAAATGCCATAAGGGATGCAGTTGGAAGAAATAGTAAAAATAGTTTTGGTTTTTGGAAAAATTTTATTGAAGGAAAAGGAAGAAAATCAACCAACAATTTTCTCAGTGCTATGCAACTGATTAAATAGTGGTTGATTGGGGTAGTGACAAGCCAGGATTGGGTCCCACAATTTTGACCTAGCCAGCAAATTGTTTGGGAATGGGCGGGTTTGTTCCTTGAGAACTGACATCACATAATTTGGCAGTAGGCTGAGTTGCTGTCAGTTCAACCTCAAATGACTGAACTAGGGCTTGGCTACATTTCTGATGGTTGGTGCAACAGCATTTGGCCCAATGAGTGATGGAGATCCCTATGGCCACCTCACATAAGGATGGGTCCATTTGGTTGGGAACAGGTTTGGGATGCCCAACCCGCCCACACTCAGTCGCTGGACCTTTTGTTTGATCAATGGCATCACATCAGCTGCAACACCTGAATTACCTACTGGGGGCTTCAAACCCTCATCGGTGGCACCCAATGCTATAGCCTGATCATCAAGGATGATCCTTGACAACTTTGGTAGGAGGATGCTTTGTTCAATCAGCATATTGGTTGAATTGGAACCATCAGGCGTTCCAGCTGATATCTCAGTCTTCATGCCTTTCCCACCATTTGAGAATCAGGCATCAACCAGATTGCCACTCGAATTAGATCTGGCCAATTTCAATTTGACAATTTTGGTGCAGATTTTGCTAATTCCTCATAACAGTTCTGCTGAGGTGAGTGTGGGTACTGGGGGTGGGATCTGAAGCGGAAGGGATGTTACCCATTGCTCATCTACTACGTGAGCAAGATTGCTCTGAGTAATGAGGGGTACTGCCATTCTCTTTGGTGTCTTTTTACTCAGGAACAGGAAGATGGCCCAATCAACAGCCAGAGGATGTTCCTTGGGACTTACACTGAAATCTGAAATGACCACTGAGGTTGAACCAAACTGGGGATCTAATGGCATGCTAAAAGTACAATAAGTTCAGAATAATGTAACAGTCAAAAATGTCCCAGTTTTTGACTGCCATCTTGCCTTCAGATTGGCGGATTAAAAGTTGATGCTGACAGATTTCCCAATGTGAGTTCCCTCAAGGTGAGAGTTTCAACTTCTCATACTCACTAATTTAACTTTAGATGTAGGGCAATTCTGAAATGTGAAAAGATGAAACAGGTAAGTGAGGGCTTTGACCCTAAAATCAAGCTTGTTTTATTTATTAATGAAAATAAACATGCTGATGAATTTATCCCAATGACATAGGGCACCGCAAACAATTCCAGGAAAAACAAGAGTATTTGGCAGATCAGTTTACTGCCAAATTTCAAATTTTTTGTTAAAGATACAAAAAGTGGGTTCACCACAGGATACCAGGTAAGACAAGGCAAGAGTGGCCCCAAGGCCACTAGAGAGACCCACATGAGGGTGGGAAATAAGAAAGAATTCTGAACTGAGTTCATAATTGTGTAGGCCTGACCTTCTAAGATTGTGCTTCCAGGGAGCCCCTCCACACTTTTTTTGTGCCCCAGGGAGCATGAAGAATAGCTTAGGAGGGGCACAGCCCAGCGCCAATCCTGCATGCACCTCAAAACCCCAAAATAGCGTTTTGACTCAATATTTGGAAATCTGAATCTTAAGTCAAAATGTAACAATCAGTTCAACCTGACTGCTACAGTATCAATCATGTTTATTTAATCAATGAACAATTTGGGGTGAGCATCACTAAAAGCAAAACTAAATTTGACATCATATTTTAAACTAATCAGTGAACAAACCACCCAAAACAGCAACCTGAGCCTAAAAGGGTGAGCTCAACCAAAAGTGCACCAAACATTTGATCTTGGATAATGGGGTGAGCATCACTAAAAGCAACACTGAAAATGATGTCATGTTTCAAAACAATCAGTGAACAAATTACCCAAAACAGCACCTAAAGCTTTGAACGGTGAGCTCAACCAAAAGCATGCCAAACATTCAACATTGGCCAGGGGGTTGAAGATGAATGTGTTGGTATTGTGCACCAATGCCCCAAAATGAGATAGCAGATAGAAAGGTGGTCCATGGAGTTCCTAGCCTATCATATACTGCACATGGAGGTTTTATCCTCATTTACCATTTCTTTGATTCCCCTTAATTGGTGCATTATTGTCCTCAGGTCAGCCACCTCAAAAAAATTTTAAAATAGTTTAAATAGGCTTTTGAAGAATCCAGAGGTCATTTAGCAAAAAATAAGTTAATCATTTTGTTAAATAGTAAGTTATTGATCAATTCAAAATATTTAATAGTTTTGCTAAGCAATTTGTGATTTTAGCTTGATACTTTAGATCTAATTGGTTTTGGGCAAATGAGTAGTAGTTTTAGCTGATTTGATAAGTTTGATTACCCTTAAATTAACCAGTATCCATCTACAAACTTATATAAACTATGTTTATTTGAGGTAAGCCAACCAAGGGACAGACAGTATTAAAGCTTAAAAGCAAAAACTGATGAAAATCAACCAAAAAAACAAAAAGCTCAAAAAAAGTGGATTGTAAGATTCACATAATATAAAAAATAACTAACCAGGTGGGACAGTGGAGAACCTCTTATCTGATTATGGCAGAAGGGGAGGGTAGATTGGAATACTACTTTTTGGCACAGGCATAGGCATGGCTAGCCCAAATGAGGGCAAAAAGAAGAGGTGTGGAGCATACACAGAGTAAGATTTAAGGAATGTAAATGTCAGGTTAATAGTTTCCAACTGGGCTGTTAAGATGGCCTAACCATAGTTAGCAAGGTAATATTCAGCTTGGGTATGGATGTCAGGGAAATCTGGAAAAGCCATTGCATTGTGGGATGAACTGGCATATCTGTGCAGAACATTGCTTTACTAGCTTCTCTTTTTATGGCAACAGATGAAGTCTTATAAAGCCTGCTGATTTTAGAATTTGCAGTGTGTGAGAAATTAAGGTGAAAAGAAATAGTGGGTAAACCATGACTCAGGATGCCAACTGATTTTAAAGCTGCAGTTTGGAGTTGATGATGAGCAGGTAAGGCATCTGAAGCCAGAACAATTCGATGATCACTTAGAAATGGTTCATCATTTGTTTTAGAAGTATAATGCTTGGGTATAGTTTGTGTATTAAAATCATTGTTTATAAATTGACAAAGTTAATTTTCTCAGCTGAGGCTGGAATAACATTGCCTGACTCAGTAACCTCATCAATAATTCCCATGGTTTTTAGTTAAATTTAATGTGGTTTTTTGATGAAGTTGATTTTAGTTGAGCAGTTAAGGTGAGGCTCATATGCAAATGGGGTCCAACCACCCTCCAAATTGATCAAATCCAAATCAGGACCTTGAGGGTAATTGGTGGACTGGTTGTGGCACAATTCTCAATAGAACTGATGATTGAGTGAGTGGGAAGGTGGGGACAACAAAGACTCTCAGTCAAATGATGGTAGCTCAATGATGAGTGTAGGGATGGTGATAAGATTAGTAGTCTATTGACAAGATTTCTTAGAGTGGTCTAACTTAAAGCAGAGGGGACAGATTTGTCAACCATTACAGACACAAGCCTAGAAGAATTGGTCCAGCGCCACAGCAATATGAGCATTCAGGGTATCTGTTGGGCAGTAGTTGGGTAGTGGGGGAAATGGTGGCAGTGGCACAGGGTGCTTCAAGGCACTTTGCACCACTTGGGATGGTGAACTGAAGAATAATGTTGGTGCTATAGGACAAAAGTCCTGACATCAACTACTCATAAAATATGGGGTGGGAGATGTGAAGGGAGGTTCATTAATGATATCACCAGTGTGGTGTCATTGGGGAGGCAAGTATGAGTGGTGGGTATGGGGGTATTTTATATATTAAAGGAGTTGCTGCCGCTGAAAAAGCATCCTCCTAAGAAAAAATGATATCAAAATAGCCATTAAAAAGTTCAGAAGTCAAAAAGCCAGCTGGCATAAAAGAAGCAGTGATGAGATTGATTATCACTTTGTCAGCATATGATAATATACACTTATAGTCAACGTGGAGGCAAAAGAAATTATTAGATCAAGGGAGGGTGAGAGGGTGGAGGTGAATCAGGTAGGTTGTGTGAAAAATAAAGGGCTAAGTCCTTTGGGTATATATTGGCCAGTCAAGTTCATTGGACTGGATGAACCAGTCCAAACATGTTTTGAGTAGGTAAAAATGCTGAGGGGAGTTTTGCCACTGGCCCATAATGGAGCAGCAGGTGGTGGGGCCATGAACATCAATAGAATAGAGGTGCAGCATGTCAACCAATTATATGTCTAATATTGTGATAAGAGTGTTCTGAATTTAAATAAGGGTAAAAGTGTCCAAAAACCCTTGTCAATTCTTGGTGGAACCCTTTGAATTGAGGTAACATAAGTTTCCCCACTCCTTGGCAAAATAGTTCAATAAGTAGTAGTAGGGTTGTGCTGAACCTGTGGCAGAATATGAGAATCCATACTAAAATTCCTCCCCAGCCTCTCTACAGCTCAGTTCCAACACCTAAGCTGAGACCACCACCTTTTATAAGCTTGAAGGAGGTTTAACAAGGTGCAAATACTTTCCCCATGGTGATTAGTTCACATATATAAAATGCTTTCTTAACAGACTTGTCTTACCTACTATCAACCCTCCATCAGTTATTTCATTGAAGCAAAGTATGATTCAAGAACTCCAATAGGTCAAATCCCCATACTTAATAATTTGGATGCTCATAGCTTATAATGAATTTCTCAGCCCTCTAACTTTAAGCCTTGGATTGTTTAGATAATAAGAAGTGACATATGCATAGGTTTATCTTTTCAAAAACGTCGCTGTCACTGACAAAAACAACTGAAAACCCACTTATTTTTCCAATTTTATTTTTTTCTAGTTTCATATAAAGAATATTAAAAAATTTCCCTATTTTTTTAACGGCAGTTAGAGAGTTTCACTACTCCTGCTTCTTTAAATTTTTAATCCTGTGCAAATAGCACCAGTGAGCTTTAGTTAGTGCCAGGATTTTGACAAGTGGTGTTCACTGCAGAGGCCATTTATACCAATAAATAAACTGGAAAAAATGGAGGTTAGTGGAGAAAGTAACCCTCATGACCTCCCCACTAAAATAAACCCCCAGCTAGCCACTCTGAAACTCCAGCTAGCCAGCACTTTGTCTCACCTTAAAAGGCTTGAGCAGCACAATTTTCAAGGCCCTTATGGGGCCTCCCCTGATATTTATGAGACCCCTTTTAGGGACAAGTTTACCTCAGGAGAAGAGAGTATCGCCTCTTTTCTTTTTATGTATGAAGTTGTTATGGAAGGAGCAACTGACCAGAAGAAAATCCAGTATATCCTCCCCTGCTTGAGTCATGTGGCTCAGGAGATAATGGTTCCCACCATGGCCACCTTCAGAACCTGGGCGGAGGTTAAGTAAGCTTTTATTGAGGAATTTGGCTTCCAACAGAGTTTGAAAAGGCAAAAACATGTCTTTATGTGCCTTTGATTGCAAAAGGTAGAATAAACTGCCTCTTTTGTTGAGCAGTTTTACAGCAAAGCTCAACCATTACTGCTTGCACAGATGCTGCCACTAGACGATGCTATTGTGTCTATATTGGCTGGATTAGCGTCTCATCCCTCCTTTAGTGATGCACATCCTATTTAAGAGCTCTTTTCAAATGTATGTGATGTCAAGGAGGCCTTGCTAGCAGTGGCTGACATCTATGAAATTGACCCTATGCAAGGAGCTTTAAGGCAAGAATCTACTCTGACCCCTCTAGCCTCTACTATGGCTGTCTCCCTTTGGAAAACTGCTACTTCAGAACTGCAGCCTTGAGATGCTTCTCCATCCCATGAGGATAGCCAGAGGATAATGACGGCGATGGAGCAGTGCCCTCCATCTTCAGCCCCAAAATGCTAGCCATTGAAAGCAGTCATCCCTTTGCCTTTCCCCTCTCTTTCTTCAGAGAGGCCTTTCCAAGTGTTTACATCATCTCATCTTTACAAGATGCTACCCCTTTTGCCAACAACCTAACCAGCCATCTCTAGCACAAAACCTGTAGCCAGGGGGCAGCCCAAACCCACTATGTCAAAGGCTAACTATAGAGTCATAACAATGACTGCACCTCCTCTAAAAGTTAATAGGGTAGATGAGCGCCCCCAGGACTTCTCCTGAAACCAAGGAAGAACTGAACTTACCTCACAACTGATGGACTCCCTGACATGCATTGATAACCCCTCTGATGACAAATCAGAAGGGAGTTGTGAAGATGTGGGTTACCATGTATTAAGAGCCCCAGGTGAAGTGAAGGTAAATGACAGGTTGAGCCCTGAGAAAGCGGATGTTTTAGAAATGCACTGCCAAATTTATCTCTGACAAGTGTTGAGGGGTTTTGAGGTTATTGGTACAGCCAGTGATGCTGACAAGCTCATAGATACTCTGATCTAATACCCTGTGTCTTTATACTCTGCAGTCTATTCAAGAGAGATAGTTCTAAACTTCCAAAAACTTGCCTCTACTCTCCTTCTAAAAGAGGACCTCACTCTTGCCCCCAACTTGGGTGGAACCTTAACTAAAATGGAGGTCGTTGTTAATGGAGTGCATGTTAAGGCTATCCTTGACACTGGGTCCTCAAAGAACGTTGTGTTATCCAAACTCATAAAGAAAGTTAAATAGCCCCTGACCTCAACTACACAAAAGAAATTTGGTACAGCTGGTCCTACCAGCACCTG
The DNA here is from genome assembly GCA_022478985.1 of Massospora cicadina. Taxonomy (NCBI): domain Eukaryota; kingdom Fungi; phylum Entomophthoromycota; class Entomophthoromycetes; order Entomophthorales; family Entomophthoraceae; genus Massospora; species Massospora cicadina. The sequence continues at coordinate 67,950 of JAKSZP010000422.1, read as the reverse complement.
CACTATTAAAGCCTACTTTACTTTCCTCATTCATTTTGGAAAGCTCAACTTGTTGGCATCAGTGGTGGCCTTAACTAACAATACCTATAATCTACTCATTGGTAACCAGTTTATGTTTGAGTATGAAGGGATTTTAAACTTGAAGCAGGGTTATCTCTTTGCTTAACTACAAGTAGTTCTGATTCTGACCAATGATGAGCTTAAAAATAGAATATGTGTCATGGAGATGGCAGAAGAAGTTTAGACTGGCCTGCCAGTCAGGATTCTTGAGCATACAAAACGCAAGCAAGAATTCCAGATGCATTGTCAACCAAACAACGTTGTATGGAGCAGGCATTACAAAATGACAAATTGTTGGTATAGAACAACAGTGAGTATGATCTTGATGACGAACCACAATGAGCCCACCTCAGACCCATGGGGTCTTGCTGCAGGGGCGAGATCACAGATATAGTTTCAATGTGTTCATCAGCATATGGGGTTATTTTGACTGGGGAGGCAAGGATACTGATTCTCACTTGCAGTTGGTGGATGCAAGGTCACAAGATTCCCATGTACTGTTGTCGGAAGTTCATGATATCAGGGTTATAGTGCCAGAAATATCTGGCTTGCTGAATTACATCAATAATGGAGGGGTCCATAGTGACCATAAGTACTGGTAGAGCCCATCCGGTATATGGGCTGACAGGCCACCAGGGAAACGCCATTGGGGATGCAGTTAGAAGAATCAACACAATAAAAAATTGATTGGTTTTTGGCAAAATTTTATTGAAAGGAAAGGAAGAAGATTGACCAACAATTTTCTCAGTGCAATGCAACTGATTAAATAGTGGTTGATTGGGGTAGTGACAAGCTGGGATTGGGACCCTCAATTTTGACCTAACCGGCAAATTATTTGGGAATGGGCGGATTAGTTCCCTGTGAACTGACAACAAAAAATTTGGTGATGGGCTGAGTCACTGTCAGATCAACCTTTAACATCTGAACTGAGGCTCAGGTACATTTCTGATGGTTGGCACTATGGCGTTTGGTCCAATGAGTGGCAGGAATCCCCCAAGGCACCACACACATAGGGGCGGGTCCATTTGGTTGGGAACAGGTTTAGGACGCCCAGCCCGCCCATGCTCAGTCGCTGGGCCATTCATTTGGTCAGTAGCATTGCATCGGGCACAACACCCAAATTTTCAGCAGGGGGCTTTGAACCCTCATTGATGGTGTCCAATGCTGTTGCCTGCCCATCGAGGATGATCCCTGATGACTTTGGGAGGGATGTGATTTGTTTGATTGTCATGTTAACCAAATTGAAACTGTCAGGCATTCCATCCAATAAGTCAGTCTTCATACCTTTTCGACCATTTGAGATACAAACATCAGGCTGACTGCCACTTAAATTAGTTCCAATTGATTTCAATCTGACAATCTTGCCGTAGATTTTGCTAGTTTCTAATAACAGTTCTGCTGAGGTGAGTGTGGGTACTGGGGTGGGATCTGAAGTGGAAGAGCTGTTACCTAGCGCTCATCTACCATGTGAGCAAGGTCACCCTGAGTAACAAGGGGTATTGCCATCCTCTTTGGTGCCTTCTTGCTTGGGAATGGAAAAATGGCCTGATCAACACCCAGGGGACGTTCCCTGAGACTTATAATATGCTTATACTGTTGAGTATTCCTTTTTGGCCTTATTCCTGCACTATATGTTGGTGGGACACAATAAAAAATGTTGCCTTCATCAGTGGAAGCTCTTGAAGTAAATCTTTTCTATGCTTCAAAAGAAGTTTTAATTAAGGCAGGTGAACAAAGGGTAATTGACATCAAATTTACTTTGAAATCCCACATAATTGCTACTTTACCTAGTCAGTGTTGACAAAGTTAGTCCTTTGGAGCCCAGAGTATTGCAAGGCGTTCTAGACCAAGCCTATCAATGACCTACTAATCTCCTGATGGGAATTTCACCAGGAAGGACATGGTCATCAAAAAGCATCATGATATTTGAAGAGGATTGCTTATTCTTTTTGGGGACGTCCAGCAAGTTCACTGTATTAGGTCTATGACGGATATGAGCCTATCTGATGATCAATAATTATGTACTCTGCCCACTGTTCATATCTTTGATGATATAACCCCCCGCAGAGATTGAAAAAGTTACTTCTTTGCTGGAGTCCTATAGCGACATCTTTTCCAAATCTGATATTGACTATGGACATATGAAGGGTTGGACTCATAACATTGACGTTGGGGATGCTCACCCTATCTGATACAAATCCTATAACAAATCAAAAGTTGAGAAGCTACAGATGCAGATGGAGCTCAAACAGCTGCTGAATGCTGGGTTGCTGGTGCCCTCCCAAAGCCCTTGGTTGTCTCATCTTTTACTAATAAAGAAGAAAAATGATGGTCATTGGATAGTTATGGACTACCATAAATTGAACAACCTTAGAAAAAGGATAGTTACACTAGCCCCCGCAGTGATGATGCTCTAGCCCAACTTTCTGGGTCTAAATTCTTTTCCACTATGGACTTGGCTAATGGGTATTAGAAGATGGACCTTTCTCCACAAGATCAATTGAAGTGCGCCCTTATCTTTAGTGAGGGCCTATTTTAACCCACTTGGTTACTCTAGGGGTTGTGCAATGCACCTGCAACTTTTCAGCATGTGATGGACCATATTATGCAGGATTTGAAGTTAATTTGCGTCATTGTCTATCTAAATGATATCATTATTTTCTACAAGACCTTCAATGAGCACCTCACATACCTAAAAGAAATGTTTTAACAGTTGCGGGCATCTAATATCAAGCTGAAGCCCTCCAAATGTACTTTCTTCCAGAAGAAGCTGGATTTATTTGGGAACGCTATTTCCAAGATGGAATTCAACCCTTCCAAGACAAGGTTGAAGTGATATACAAAATTCTTGCACCCAAAACCTTTGTGACATACAGATATTTTTGGGAATGATGATATACACCTCAATATATCCCCAAATTCGCTCAGCTAAGTGAGCCCCTTGTCTGGATATTGGCTAAGAACATTCCTTTTAATTGGGGAGCTGAACAAAAGGCTGACTTTGAGATGCTAAAGAAGTTGTTGCAAAAGCGTTCTATCCTATGCCACTTTGATTATAATAAACTCTTTTTCTTGTTTAGTAATGCATATGACTACGCTGTTGGAGTCACTCTGGGTCAAATGGATGACAATGGCGTGTATCACCCCATTTCCTATTTCAGCAAGGTGTTATCCAAAGATGAACGCAATTGCAACATCAATGAGAAGGAGTGCCTTGCAGTCCTGCTGGCTTTAAAATATCGCCGCCCTTTCTTATATGGAACTTACTTCACTGTGGTCATTGACCACGCCTCCCTAAAGTGATTACAAAATATGAAGAATCCCACCGGGCAGTTGGCTCTCTGGGACTTAAAGCTTTAACACTATGATATAAAGATTGAGAACCTAGCTAGAACCTGCCATATGAAAATTGAAGGTTTGACTCAGCTGCCTATTCTTTACCTAGATAATAGTGAAGCTGAGAGGCTGAAAAACCTCCTTATGACCCCTGACGCCTGGGATGACAAGGATGAGCCCACCAGAAAAATGTTAGCCTAGCACTTCCGCAATGTCAAGATGGAAAGCAGGAAGTTGTATAAGAAAGTTGGGGTGAATTGGTTGTCCTATCTATGACCTTCTGAGAGAGTCCACGTGGTCATGGAGTCCATTCTATTATGGGGCACAGTGGAGTACGCAAAACTTATGAGTGGATATAGATAGGTACTACTGGGAGGGAATCATGGAGTCTATCATAGAAGTGCTGGACGCCTGCCTAATTTGTAAGAAGCAATCCAGCTACAAACCAAAGTATTAATAACAACCCACTACGCCTCAACAACCGTTTCATACAATAAGTTTAGATGTGGTAGGTCTGTACCACAGACTACCAATGGAAATCACTATATCATGGTAGGCAACAATCACTTTGCCAAATAGGTTAAGTGGCTGCTCTTTCTGCTAAGACTGCAAAAGCCACTGTCACCTTCCTCCTTCAAAAATATTTTCACCAAGAATGGTTTTCCCCAAATCCTACTTTGTGACAATGATAAATATTTTGCCTCAAGGGTGGTAAAACTTTTAGTTATTTCCATGGGGCGCAGCAACTCTTCTCAGCCACCTACAACCCTTCCACAAATGGTACTGTGAAAAGAGCTATTGGAATCCTGGTTTCCATATTATGAAAGATGGCCAGCTTATATCCACGAAACTGGAATCAATTCTTACCTAGTGCTCTCATGGTCTATTGTATCAGCTACCATTGCATCCTTGAGGATGTTTCCTTTCCATGTAAAGTAAGGCATGAGCCTGGAGTGATGGCTTTGATAGCCAAAAAATATTTTCTCTGACAGGATTGACTTTTAGCAAGCCATAAAAAAGCTGGCCCAGCATATCATTTAATTACAATTAGAGACCATGGCTAATTTGAAAAAGACTGTCACTAAAGATGACCAATCCACTAATGAGTTCAAGCCACCTCTTTCCTCTTTACAAGTATCCAACTTGGTACTGTATCACCACAACCAAATCACTCCTAGAAATGACAAGCCCAGGTCTATCTGGAAGGACCCTTTGTATCCACATATAAGTGAGGGGATGAGTAATCTATAAATCCCTTGTTTCTGGCGCCACTATCAACTGGATCCATGGCCAATCCTTGCACCTTTACTCTTCCCCTAAAACTCTTGAAGGGGGTAATGTCAGACAATTACATGTCCAATACTGTGATAAGAGTGTTCCAGATCAAATAAGGGTAAAAATGTTTAAATCCCCTTGTCAATTCTCAGTGGAACCCCTGAATTGGGTAACATAGGTATCCCCGCTCCTCAGCAAAATAGTCAATAAGTAGTAGTAGGGTTGTGCCAAACCTGTGGCAGACTATGGGAAGTCATGCTGAGGTTCCTCCCCAGCCCCTCTACAGCTCAGAGTCAACACCTAAGTGAAGACCACCCCCTTTATAGGCTTGAAGAGGGTTCAACAAGATGCAAATATTATCACTCATGATGATTGGTTTATATATAGATTCTTGCCTAACGGACTTGTCTTACCTACTATCAACCCTCCATCATCCATTCCTTTTGATAAGGCAAGATTTAAGAGTTCCAATGGGTCAAATCATCATATCCTCTAATTTAGATGCTTGTAGCTTGTATGCAATTCTTAGTCCTCTCACTTTGATCCTTGGGTTGTTTAATTACTAAGCAGTGACATATTAATAGGGATCTCTTTTCAATACATCGCTGTCATTAATAAAAACAACTAAAAACCCTATTATTTTCCTAATTTTTAGTTTTATATAAGTTATATTAAAAATCTCTATTCTAACAACAGTTAATAGTTTCACTACTACTGCTTCTTTTAAATTGTCAAATACCGTGAAAATAGCACTGGTGAGCATTAGTTAGTGCCAGTATTTCAACACAGTGAGGTAGATATGGATAAATGACAGCTTTACAATAAAACGTTTAAAAGTGGGATTGAGCAGAAATAAAGCCCTATATACTAACACAAATATTATATATTAATGGTTGTATTACCTCAAATAAACAAAATTATCTGATAAATTACACCCACAAAAAATGCTGGGTATAATGGGCTATCAACATGATAAAAACTAAAGTATATTGATAAAAAAACAATTACCTTTCAACAACTTAATAAAATTTTATCTCTTAACCTCATGCTTTAAAAGAATGAATTATAATTTTAAAATTATGAGCACAAGCAATGTCAGATAGATTAATCTTTTACATTCATAAAGATTTATTCGAGGTATGCTGACCAGGGGACAGACAGTACCAATCACAACACTCAAAACGGCAAAACAAACTACTAACCAGGTGGGAAGCAGAAACTGCTTAACCCACCATGGCAGAGGGTGAGGAGGGGTTGGGGGGTTGGTTTTCAGAAAGACCCACCTCAATCAAGGGGTGTTGGTTACAGTACCAGATCAGAGCAGAGAGCCAGGGCGTTGGGGCATCTGCATAGTGGGGGCTGAGGTCAGCGTAGTAGGAGTTTTCCACTTCTGCATCAAGATAATGATGGGAAAGTGTTTCAACAAAAGCTGCGAGGAGAACTTCAGCTTCTTTGCGGGCTTCAGGAAGCTGGGATAGATTAATCTTTTAGATCTTATAATATATTACAGAGCAGGTGTATTGATAACACAAGCAAATAAGTGGCTACCTACTAAACTAGCTTCTATTTTAATACAAATTATTTATTTTATCTTACTACCAAAAAATTGCTTGCAGTTGCTTCCCTGTTGCATAGGATATTTGTGCTATAATTGATTGACATTTAATTCAAGTTTTTGAGATTGGAATATATCCATAAATAACTTTTCTTTCTCGTTGCAAACACTTTTGCAACCTATTCAATTCAAGACTAAATCTAGTTTGATAATCTCATAGAGGGGATTAGTCTGCGCCCATGTCTGGGAGCAGTTGGGCAAGCAAGGCAAGAGGAGCAGGCGGAAGGCCTGCGGCCTCTAACGTTCAAAAACGCCCCAGAGAATCCAGCAGAATAGAAAAAATCTAAAAAAAACTGGCAGTCACAATTTCCCCAGAGATACTCACATGGCAAGCACGATGCAACCAGTACATCAACATGCCACACTCCCAGCCACTTTCGTCGGTGGAATTCAGAGTCCGTGTGTATCTGGACATCCAAAAAATGGCCTTATGGGAAAAATTTTGTGAAGATGTACACAAAATTTTCCTGACCGCGGTGTATGTTGCACCTCACTCCATGTCACGCAGTTGGCTGGACCTAGGTTTTGAAAGCAAAATAGCAGCAGACAAGGCTGCAGCAGTGCACATAGTGGTTGACCTCCCTGAAGGGCAATGGGTCATCGAAACCAAATGCACCAGATGGACAAAATTAAACCAAATTTTCCTCACGTTTGACTTTTTGCCTACTATGGTAAAACGTGACATTTTGGAGCAACACCTGAAAGATGGTCTCGCCATATATGGTAAAATACAATCTTTTGAAATGCAACGTTTTATGCTGATGCCACACCTGTGCACCGGCAAAGCAATCGCAGTTCTGACCCCAACTGAGGAGATTGCAAAGGACCTAACCCAGATCCCGCACTCCACCTTTATTGATATCACAGGGCATACCACCCACCTATTCCAGGTAACCGTGGACAGCGCGCCCCCCATTTGCACCCACTGTGATGCGTTCAGCTATAAGGCGCATGCATGCCCCATCAAGGAGGGCGTCACATTCCAAGAGCACCCCTCGGCGGCCATGGCCAGCGGAGAGGCGCACTACGAACCAACCACAAGCACCAAGGAGGCTTTCCCATGGGGAGCACAAGGCTGCTACCTATTGGTAAAACCCATCTCCCCACAGGAGTGGAAGAAGGCCAAGCAGGCCCATAGGGCCACGGCCAAGGAAGCAGACAAGGCATTACCACCATCCCACACTCACAACACCAGGAGGACATGGAGACCTTCACGGTGGAAGCAACCTGGGAATCCATCACCCAATCAGATTGGGAGGCCCAAGCCAAACGGGCCACTCAATCTGAGGATCTGATGGGAGATTTGATCTCACCCAATCGCTGCACCCAAGCCCCAGTTGAAACTGACTTGGGACCTATCCCAACCAAAAAATTTTTTTTTTGCCCCGCTCGACAGTGCACCAAACTTATCCGCACCACAAAAATTTGTCCGACATTGGGAAAACAAAAAGCGAAGGCCAAAGCCAACATGACTCTTTCTGCAAAAATTAACAAAAACCCTGATAGTGTTGCTGCTAACACCCGTGCTGCTGTGAAAGCCCATGGGGACCTGGAAGAGGCTGGTGGGCCCAGGTGCCACCCCCTCACACCTAAGGTGCAATGGGGGAAACCTTCACTTTAGGGACATTGATATCGCTGGACTCAAGGCCTCCCCATCCTGGGCTAGGAAAATGAGTTTTTTACAAAACAATTTACCCATGGATATCCTGGCCATCCAGGAGTCCCACTGCCCATGAGGTTCCGAGGAAGCTTGGAAAACAATGCTCCTACCATCCCTATCCTTTCAGTTGAAGCACTGTGGGGTGCTAATTTGGAAAAACAATTTTTTAAATTCACATCCTCAGAAACATTCCTAAATGGCCGAGTGCTAGTTGTCACCTTCTCGTGGGCTGACGTTGCACACACAATAGTCAACATTTATGCCCCAAATGGTGCACACAAGCGTCAGGAATTTTTCTTGTCAGTCAAATCCCTCCCGCTACCCCCTGATTCTTTCCTAGTTGGTGACATGAACTGTTGGCTAACCTCACCAACGGACTGGTGGCCGCCATCACCCCACGCCCCACAAGGTCACATAGAACTATGCGTTCTAAAAGCCACCCTTGGGTTAATGGATGCGCTGCTGCGACATGCCCCACTGCTTGAAAACATGACGTGTCCCCACGTCCACAACGGCCAATTAAGGTCCATGACCCACATCGACCTTATTCTAGCACTGGCGAAATTCCAACCCCACATCTCCCACTTCAAAACAATGAAAATGGAAATATCTGACCACTGACTGGTCTCAATAACATACCACTTACCCGTCACAGTTGCAAAGGCCCCACATTGGTGCAAAATCCGCCCCCCCAAGCTCACGTCGCCAGGATTTTCCACATGGGTGGAAGAGGCAACTTTGGCAAAATTGTTTGTTGCACCATTTTGCACGGACCCCATTTCCACATGGGCATCTTTCATAGAAGACACCATCCGCCACTATCGCCATCTCTCCTCCAGGCGCCCACGAGCCACATCAGCAGTTATCTTGCATGCACTGGCAGAATTGGCCCACTTGGAGTCCAACATTCCAGCTACAGGATATAGCCCTGCATGGGGCCAGAAGTGGGCGGAGGCAGCCGCCCACCTCAACGCACTTGAAAGGCAACACAAACATCGGGTTTGTGTCCAATACAGGGCCACATGCATCACTAAAGGTGACAAGTGCACCGCATACTTCTTTAAAAAATTTTCGCACCATGCCAGAGCGTGGCCTGCAATCAGGTGCAAAGATCGGATATTTCTATTGTGGACACACTGGCCAAAGTGGCAATCAAAATGCAAAGATATTACTCCAAGTTATACTGAGGCAAACCAATTCAGCCAGCTGAAATGGCAGAATTTCTCGACCAAGCTCATATCCGCACCATTTTCTGATACCCAGAAATAATGAATTTAATTACTCCAAACGAATTATGGACAGCCATTCGCGGTGCGCCAAACTGAAAATGCCCAGGCCCAGATGGCATTCCATATGAGTTCTACAAAAAATATTTTAAATATATATCCCCACTGCTGCTAGCCTCACTCAACCAAAGCCCGTTGGAAATGCGCCTCCTACCAGGAGGACATGAGGCCTTTACTGTCACACTCTTCAAGAAAGGGGATAGGCTTGACTTAGCCAACTGGCGCCCCATTTCTCTAACAAACACAGACACCAAAATTTTAACAAAAATCATGGCTAACCGTTTAGGGACTGTAGCATCTGCCAACATCTCCCCAGAAAAATTTGGAATATATCCATAAATAATCTTTCTTTTGATGTGATAAATAAATCAAAGCCAAATACAGATTTAAAAAAATGCAAAAAATGACTGCTCAATTGAGCCAAAACTTACTAATGTTGATGCAATCAACGCCTGCTGTCACAGCTTGGGTGGTAATGCACCACCAATTGGCATCTTTCAGCCACCATTGAAGCATGCCCAGGATGGCTCTGCTAGCCCTCCCAATGCTACCAGGCGTTATGTCCCCTCTCAGAACTTGGCCCACCACCTCACAAGCTTCCAGGCGGTGCTTTGAAGCCCTTTGGTGCTCCCACAGAGAAATTTGCATTCAGCCTCTAGGTCAAATATGGGAATCTCTTCCCATAGGTGAGCGCAGCCATCATTGAGATAGCCACAGCAGTTTTTAAACCTGTTAGCTTTATTGACTTCCACCCCTTTAAGGGGTACTTTGATCTTGGCTTCCATTCAGAAGCTGATGCAGCAGCAGCAGCAGCCAAGCTGCAAATCATTTTTAAATAATTCCCATTACCACCATCTGACCCTGGCTCCCATATGAGGCCACTTTGGTTGTCCAGTTTGCTGGGTTGCCCTCCAATCTTTCCCCCAAATGCCTCTGCAATAAGCTCATGGTGGGTTTAGCATTTTTGGCGCAGACCCCATTTTGAAGTTTGTGATTTCAAATTGGGTGGATCTTCTGGCAGAGCCTCACGCCTTTGCAATGATCCACCCATTTCAACATGATACCCATCTCACGATTCCCCCCACATTGTGATCAGATCTGCCCCTAATCACCCATTATGGGCAACCATCCAAAATAGCCATGCCATTTGCCCCTTGTGCTTTAAGCTTGACCATTCAAAGTGCAAGTGCCCTACAGTTTCCACTTCCACTGCTTCTGCTGCTTATCCCTCAGGCGTTGGGCCCACAGCCATTTTTCCCCAAATTTTTCAAATGGGGCTCAATTCTCTGGTCCCCAACCTTGGGGAAATTTTGCGCTGCTTCAAAAGCGGCAGCCAATCAAAATTTAAATTTTAAAAATTCTACTCAAAATTTGATCAGATTAAGGAACCTGAGTCAATGGCTTAACCTGTTTCATCTGAGTTGCCATGGTCAACAGCACGTGGCCAATCAGCTCATGCCACTGCCTAATTCCAGTGGCTGTCCCAGTGCTGGATGAATCCAATTCATTTGATGCTCTCAAATGGATTGATGAGGATGAACGGCCATACTATGTCAAGCCAGATTTCACTTTGGAGGAATTTTTTGTTGATCCTCCCAAATTGCAGTCCTACCGTTATTGCCCTAAAACAGTTTTCCAATTTATAAAAAATTTCAATAAAATAGCAGTTGAGGCTGCAGCTGCCCCTGCCAACACCCTACTTCACCAGAAACTTCATGGGATGATGGAGCCCCTTGTTGAGGTATTCCTACCCCCAATTTTCCCCATGATTTTGAGGAAGATGCAAAGTATGAAATTGAGGAGCTCACTTTCAGTGTGAGTGCACTTTCATCAATGTGACAAAAACTTCTCTTTTTAACCCTGATTATCTCAAAGCCTGCTGGTGCATAAAGTCTTTCACTTGTGTGCCAGCTCTCATCACTTTTGCTGAGCATCAATTTTTTCAATATGTTGAGGCGATGGATACTGCTGGCCTCATAAACAAAGAAAACCCACAACTATACTTCCTTATGCCCAATGCTGCTGATGCTCCCACCCCTAATGCTGTCCACCATGGTCTGCCAGCTAAACCAGGCACTGGAAATAATTTTCCCTAAAGCTTCCTCACCTTCTTATATGGCTTCCTAGGCTGTTAGCTGAGGTACCATATTGGAATTTTTATTTTTAATAATCCCTTTGTTTGGCCCATTTGCAAATAAAGATGCATGGCGGCTCCCCCTTTTGGGTTGGGCACCACTAGTGCTAAAAGCATACCCATAAACAATTGGGCACCACTAGTTCTAAAAAAATATATTTAAATTTATTGCGGGGAAGGCTGACCATGGGACGAACACTTCCAAATTTGACCCAAAAGAGACAAAATGTAGTAACAGGGGAGGCACCCAGAGAAGCGATGCTATCTCTTGTTGCCAGCGGGAATGCCACTTATGGGGAGGGGGGAACGTGTGAAGGGGCCGTAGCCACAATTGAACACATGTGAAGGAAGGGGTCTGATTTGATGAACCAAACTGGGAACCAGGAGGAGACCAGCTGTTGGTGGCATGGTGGGAGGTATCCAAAAATCCACGCTTGAAAGTGGTCCACCAAGTGAGACCGGAATCTGTGGGCTGCTTCTGGGAGGGTGGGGGTGGAGCCTGCGATGGCATCCAAGACAATCGTGTGGATGGTCCACATGGCGATTGCAACCACCAGAGCATGGAGGGAGGGTGGAAGGGGGAGGCCATTGATAAGGCAAACATGTCTCTTGACAGACTGAAGGGATGTGTTTGATCCTGGCCCAGCAGACGTTGAACTTCGCGCCATATCACTTTAGAGGTAGGACACTTCTCCAGGCGGTGGAACAGCACTCCATACTGGCCACACATGACGCAGGATGAGTGTAAAGCGTTAGAGCGCTCAGCTGTATGGTACACCCGCCTCAGGCAGCGCCACACATGGGAACGGATTTGAGGCTGCAACAGAGGATGGTGTGCATATTTCCAGATTGTTTTTTGGGTCTCAATGGAGTAAGGGATGTCCATCATGTCCAGGTAGTCCACCCTGTATAGGACATAGGGCCGTGTGAGGATCACGCCATCATGGATGGGTAGCCCCTGTACCTCTTGTGTGAACTGAGGTGAGGGGCGGCCTCTATGGGTTGTATGTCCGCTAATATGAATTCTTTACTCAGCGCTCCACATGGAGAGGAGGATTCATTTGTAGTGGGTTTTAGTACCATGAGGACCTGTGGCCGATGGGTGTGAAGCTAGGTATTTCATCAGGGAGTGGGGGTTCGATGGATTGTTGAGGCCCAAGGCGTGGGAGAAGTTGGAGCAGGCCGCATGGGACCAGTGTTGGGAGGGAAGTGTAGGGGCGGTGATGGCTGCAATCCAGGTACCCAAGATCTTGGCCGCATGGGCTCTGAAGTCAAGCAGGCCCATGCCTCCATGCTGATGAGGGCCAAACATGACCTCTAACCGTACTGGTGAAGGGCGGCCTGACCATAGCCATCCTTGCAGCAGGGCATGCAAGGATTTGAAGAAGCTTGGGGAGAAGGGGATGGCGTGGGCTGTAAACCAGACTTTGGAGAGGAGCATAGAGTTGGCCAAAACTACCCTGCCTGTAAGGGAAGTAGGGTGGGCTCTGAGGGAAGCGATGCACTTCGTCACGTTGTCTAGAATATGACTCTCCATTACTGCTGATGCATATCCGCCTGCCTCCACCAACACGCCCAGATGGCGGACCAGCCCTATGGTAGGGCGTCGCACAAAGGGGAGCACCAGTGGGGCGGTGTGGGGTGAGCTGGGAGGGCGAGCGCGTGTGTGAGCAGATGGGCTGGGCTGGGCGCTGGTTGCAGGGGCCCAGCAGTTATGATACTGACCAAGGAGGATGATTTCAGTTTTGGAGGCATTCAGTGAAGCGTTACTTACCTGGGAATACTCCTGGATGAGAGCTTCAAATGCGCATGCATCTTTATTATTAGACACCCCAACCACGCAGTCATCTGCAAACGCCATCATCTTGACTGGGGCTTGGCCTGGCACATGGACCCCAGTGAGTTGGGTATTCGCGTTTTGAAGTAGTGGGTCAAGGCTGAAGTTGTATAAGAGTGGGCTAAGGGGGTCCCCTTGTCGCAATCCCCTTTGAGGGCGGACTACTTCCGTTAGGAAGCCAGGTTCATGTACTGCCATTGTTGCAGATTCCGTGAGCAGCATCACCCAGTTGATGAAGCGAGGGGGTAAGCAGAATTGATGGAGGCAGGCCCTGAGGTATTATCAGTTTACTCTATCATAGGCCTTCTGTTGGTCCAAGCATGCAAGCGCCTCAGAGGCTGTGGACTGACACGCATTGGCCACTGAGTGCACGTTGTCCCAAATCAACCTTCTGGGTATGAAACCAAATTGTTCTGGGGAGATGATGGCAGATGCTACAATCCCTAAACAGTTAGCCATGATTTTTGTTAAAATTTTTGTATCCGTGTTGGTTAAAGAAATGGGGCGCCAGTTGGCTAAGTCTAGCTTGTCCCCTTTCTTGAAGAGTGTGACAGTGAAGGCCTCTTGTCCTCCTGGCAGGAGGCGCGTTTCCAAAAGGCTCTAGTTAAGTGAGGCCAGCAGTAGTGGGGATATATATTTGAAGTACTTTTTGTAGAATTCATATGGAATGACATCTGGGCCTGGGTATTTTTGGTTTGGTGCACCACAAATGGCTGTCCATAATTCGTTCGGAGTAATCAAATTCATTATTTCCAGGTATTAGAAAATGGTGCAGATATGGGATCAGTCGAGAAATTCCGCCACTTTGGCTGGCTGAATTGGATTGGATTGGTACAACTCAGAGTAATACTTTTGTGTTTCAATTACCACTTCAGCTGGTGTATCCACAATAGAATCATCCGATCTTCACACCTGTGTGCAGGCCACACTCTGGCATGGTGCAAAATTTTTTTTTAAAAATATGCGGTGCACTTGTCACCTTTTGTGATGCGTTTGGCCCTGCACTGAACACAAATCTGATGTTTGTATTGCCTTTCAAGCACGTTGAGGTGGGCGGCTGCCTCCACCCACTTCTGGCCCCATGCAGAGCTGTATCTGGTAGCAGGGATGTTGGACTCCAGGTGTGCCAACTCTTCCAGAGCGCGCGAAATGACAGCTGATGTGGCTCATGAGCGTCTGGAAGAGAGGTGGCGAGAGTGGCGGATGGTATCTTCTTTGAAAGTTGCCCATGTGGAAATGGGGTCTGTGCAAAATGGTGCAACAAACTTTTTTGCCAAAGTTGCTGATTCCACCCATGTGGAAAATCCTGGTGACGCGAGCTTGGGGGGCGGATTTTGCACCAATGTGGGGCCTTAGCAGCTGTGACAGGTAGGTGGTAGGTTATCGAGACCAGTCAATGGTCAGAGAATTCCATTTTTGTTGTTTTAAAGTGGGATATGTGGGGTTGGATTTTCGCCAGCATAAGGATAAGGTCTATGCGGGTCAAGGACCTTAATTGGCCATTGTGGACGTGGGGGCACATCATGTTCTTGAGCAGTGAGGCTTGCCGCAGCAGCGCATCCATTAGCCCAAGGGGTGGCCTTTAGAACGCAAAGTTCAACGTGGCCCTGGGGGGCATGAGAGGAGGAAGGCCACTGGTCCTTTGGGTTATTTAGCCAACAGTTCATGTCGCTGATTATGAAAGGGTCTGGGGGTAGCGGGAGGGATCTGACCAATGAGAAAAATTCCTGACGCTATCATGCACCATTTGGGGCATAGATGTTGATGATAGCGTGTACCATGTCAGCCCATGAGAAAGTGACAATGAGGCCTCAGCCATTGAGGAAGGTTTCTGACGATAAAAATTTGAAAAAATTATTTTTCTGAATTAGCACCCCACAGTGCTCTGACCAAAAGGATAGGGATGGGAGGAGCATTGTTTTCCAAGCTCCCTCAGAACCTCATGGACAGTGGGACTCCTGGATGGCCAGGATATCCACGGGTAAATTTTGTTGTAAAAAACTCAGTTTCCTAGCCCAGGATGGGGAGGCCTTGAGTCCAGCGATATTTAATGTCCCTAAAGTGAAGGTTTCCCCCATTGCACCTTAGGTGTGAGGGGGGTGGCACCTGGGCCCACTAGCCTCTTCTAGATCCCCACGGGCCTTCACAGCAGCTTGGGTGTTAGCAGCAACGCTATCAGGATTTTTATTAATTTTTGCGGAAAGAATTGCATTGGCTTTAGCCTTCACTTTTTGTTTTCCTGACGTTGGACAAATTTTTTGTGGTGTGGATGAGTTCGGTGCACCATTGAGTGGGTTGAAATTTTTTTTCCAGTTGGGATGGGTCCCAAGTCAGTTTTGACTGGAGCTTGGGTGCAACGATTGGGTGAGATTGAGTCCCCCATTGGATCCTCAGATTGAGTGGCCCAATTGGCATGGGCTTCCCAATCTGATTGGTTGATAGATTCCCAAGTTGCTTCCATCGCAAAGGTTTCAATTTTCTCCTGGCGTTGGGAGTGTGGGATAGTGGTGGTGGCTTTGACCGCTTCCTTGGCCACAGCCCTGCAGGCCTGCTTGGCCTTCTTCTGCTCTTGCGGGGAGATAGGCTTTACCAGTAGGTAGCAGCCTTGTGCTCCCCACGGGAAAGCCTCTTTGGTGCTTGCAGTTGGTTTGTAGTGCGCCTCTCCGCTGGCCATGGCCGCTGAGGGGTGCTCTTGGAATGTGACGCCCTCCTTGGTGGGGCATGTGTGCGCCTTATGGCCAAACACATCACAGTGGGTGCAGATGGGGGCGCGCTGTCCACAGTCACCTGGAATGGGTGGGTGTTATGCCCTGCGATGTTAATAAAAGTGGAGTACAGGATCTGCGTTAGGTCTTTTGCAATCTCCTCAGTTGGGGTCAGAACTGTGATGGCTTTGCCGGTGCACAGGTGTGGCATCAGTGTGAAGCATTGCATTTCAAAAGATTATATTTTGCCATATATGGCGAGACCATCTTTCAGGTGTTGTTCCAAAATGTCACGTTTTACTGTAGTAGGCAAAAAGTCAAACGTGAGGAAAATTTGGTTGGATTTTGTCCATCTAGTGCATTTGGTTTCAATGACCTGTTGCCCTTCGGGGAGGTCAACCACTACGCACACCACAGCAGCCTCATCTGCTGCCTCTTTATTTTCAAAACCTAGGTCCAGCCAACCGCATGACATGGAGTGAGGTGCTATGTACACCGCGATCAGGAAAAAGGTGTGCACATCTTCAAAAAATTTTTTCCCATAAGGCCGTTTGTTGGATGTCCAGAAACACACAGACTCTGTATTCCACTGACGAGAGTGGCTGGGAGTGTGGCGTGTTGATGTACTGGTTGCATCGTGCTTGCCATGCGAGGATTTCTGGGGAAATAGTGACTGCCAGGTTTTTAAAATTTTTGTCTATTCCGCCAGCTTCTCTGGGGCGTTTTTGAACGTTTGAGGCTGCAGGCCTTCCACCTGCTCCTCTTACTTTACTTGCCCAACTGCTCCCTGACATGGGTGCAGATTAATCTCCTCTGTGAGATTATCAAACTAGATTCAGACTTTAATTGAGTAGGTTGCAAAAGTGATTGCAACGAGAAAGAAAAGTCCTAGTTCTAAAAAATATACCCATATAGAAATTGACCTATTGAATCAACCTAAAGCTACCAACCACTTGGTAAAACCATATAAACTATCAAATCAATTAATCACTTACTTTTACTAAAAATAATTAACTTATTTTTAGCCAAATAATCACCAACTCCTTGGAATCACCATTTTACTATTAAAATTAAATGAATATCAAACTGCTCAGCCATAACAATATATCAACAGCCACTAAAAATATATAGAATTTTTACTTCTTACATATAAAACTCTTTCTATTTACTATAGGTATAATTAAATTATGTAAGTATATTGAATTGCCACCTGAGCTTAGTAACTGTGCAAAATTTTATCAATAGGCTACGTCAGAAAGTGTTTTAAATAAAGGATTCACAATTCCAGGACATATTAGTTGGTGAGGTAAGTAAAATCAAGTAGCAATATGAGCAAATATGTTTGCACAATGCCCAGCCAAAACAAAAAATGTAGAGCTTTAAAATTTGGATATTGGTGGACAGGAGGGGGCCCATATGCACCTCAAAGATAAATTTTAAATTCAATTTAAATTTATTTGGGGAAGGCTAACCATTAGATGGACACTTCCAATATGTAAATGAACAAGCATCAAAAATAAGCTAGAGGCACCCCAGAGAAGCTAAAGCTGTCTCCTGTTGCCAGCGGGAATGTCAAATAAAGGAAGAAAGGTATTGTGAGTTAAGGCTTGCACCACTATTGAGCATGTATGAAGGAAAGGGTCTGAAGTGATGAAGGAACTGGAAACCAGTATGAGACCAACTGGAAGTGATGGGATGGTAGATAACTGTACAGCCATTCTTGAAAGTGGTCCAGAAGGTGCAACTGAGATCACCATAAAGCTTCATGGAGGGTGATATTAGAGCCTGAAATGGCATCAAAGAAAACCATGTGAGTAGTGCACATTGCAATTGCTACCACTAAGGCTCAGAGGGTAGGTTGTATAGGGGAATAAAAAACAAGGCGAAGATGTCCTTTGATAGGCTGAAGGGCTGTGCTTGCTCCTGGTGAAAGAGACGCTGAACCTCATGCCAGATCACTTTTGATGGAGGGTACTCTTCCAGGCGGTGGACCAAAGACCCATATTGGTCACACATAACATACGAGGAGTGTGATGCGTTGGATCACTTGGTGGTATGGTATACCCGTTTCAAGCAGCGCCACACATGGGAACAAACATGCAGCTGCAGAAAAGGGTGATGGACGTATTTCCAGATGGCTTTCTGGGCTTCTAGGGCGTAGGGAATGTCCAACATGTCCAGATAGTTCACCCTGGCCATGATAGGGGACCTCATTGATATCACACTGTTTAGAACGGCTTGGCCTTATACTTCCTGTGTAAAATGGAATAGGATGACACCTCTGGGCGGTGTGCCCACTGATGCAAATTCTCCACTAAGCTCTCCACATGGAGAGGAGAATTTGTTTGAAGTGAGGCGACATCCCATGCAGACCTGCAGCAGAGGTATGTATGACAAGATATTTTAACAGAGAATGAGGGCGGGAGGGATTTCTGAGGCCCAGTGTCATAAAAACGGCAGAAGAAGTTTAGACCAACCTGCCAGTCAGGATGCGTGAGCACCCAAAAGAAAGCCAGAATGCCAGAGGCATTGCTGACTGTACAACTTGATATGGAGCTGGGAAATGTGAAACCACGAAGTGGTGGTGCAACACCAAGGGTGAGGAGTATCCCAATGACAAACCACACTGAACCCATTCCCTACTTAGTAGGACTAGTTGCAGGGGGTGGAATTACTGTGATAGTCTTGACGAGATTCTTAGCATGTGAGGTCATCTCATTGGGGGTGACAAGGAGATGGATTCTTTCTTTCCATTGATGGATATAAGGCCATAAGATTCCCATGTATTGCTGCCGGAAGTTTGTGAGAAAGGGGTCATAGAGCCAAAAATATTGGACTCGCTGAACCCAACTGATGATGGAGGGAGCCATAGTGATCAGGAGAACTGGTAAAGCCCACCCGGAGTGCAGGCCAATGGACCACCAGGGTAATGTCATCTGGGATGCAGTTAAAAAGGGAAAATAAAAATTTGTTTTTTGGTAAAATTTTATTTTGGAAAGAAAAGTAAGAAAATTGACCAACAATTTTCTCAGTGTCATGCAACTGATTAAATATTGGATAATTGGGTAGTGACAGGATGGGATCAGGACCCACAAATTTGACCTAACTGGCGAATTGTTTAGGAATGGGTGGGTTTATTCTTTGGGAACTAACATTGCAAAATTTGGCAGCAGGCTGAGTCTCTGTCATTTTGACCTCAAATGTCCAAACCAGGGCTTGACTACATTTATGATGGTAGCACAACGGCGTTTGGCCCAACGAGCAATGGGAATCCCCCAAGGCTATCCCATATAGGGATGGGTCCATTAGGTTGAGAATGGGTTCAGGATGGCCAACCTGCCTGCGCTCGGTCATTTAACTGTTCTTTTGGTCAATAGCAGCACATCAGCTGCAACACCCAAATTACTATTTGAAGGCTTTGAACCCTCATTGATGACGCCTAATATTTGTTCTACTGGCTTAGTGATCGAATTGGAGCTGTTGGGTGATCTGGCCAATATCTCATTCTTCTAACTTTTACAGTCATTCAAATTTTGGCCATCATCCAGATTACCACCCAAATTAGATCCAATCAATTTCAATTTGGTAATCTTGGCACAGATTTCACTGTTTTCCCGCAACAGTTCTTCTGAGGTGAGTGTGGGTACTGAGGGTGTAATCTGAAGCAGAAGGGCTGTGACCCTTCACTCATCTACTATATGAGCGAGATTGCCCTGAGTAATGAGAGGTACCGCCATCCTCATTGGTGTATTTTTATTAGGGAATGGAAAGATGACCCAATCGAGAGCCAAAGGAAGTTCCATGAGACTTACATTACCCTTTCCTTTTTCCAAAGGAATGGCACCATACCAGGAAACTGCAACAGAGCTAAGTTTTGTGTGCTTTAGGTAACTTGATAGCCAAAATTGACGTGATCTTCTGAAGAGGATGGGGAGTCTCAGGGTGGGATGCGTGGAAAGCTTTGACCAGGGCCATGTAATTTGTGCAATTGTGCGCCTTGATCCAACTATTTTCATACGCTATGTATCCTTTCCAGGCCACAAGATATTGGACTGAACGTCGCGATTTCCAAGATGCCAGGATGGCCTCTACCTCAGCTTCTTCCTCAATATTGACAATGATCAGTTCTGGATCCATGGGAATTATGCCCTTAAGGGCAACAGCTGGGAAACATGGAAAACTGGGTGCTGCTTCCAATGCGCAGGAAGCTTCAAACAGAACGCCCCATTACCCAATACCTCCTCCACTAAGTGAGGACCTGAATGCTTACTGGCAAACTTGTGGGAAGGGGTTTGAATTCGCAAATGACAGGTATCAAGCATGATGTAGGAATCCACCGTAAAGTCATGACCTGGAATGTGCTTACAATCTGCAAATCACTTATAGTTGTCAATGGCTTTAGTGAGGTGTTCCCGCACTAAAGCTTGAGTTGATTGAATATGGGTAGCATGATCTATGGCAGCTTGAACCTCAGGTTGCAAGCATGCTCTGACTGAAAACGATGGATTATAACCCAGCGTTGATTCATATGGAGAAAACCCTGTAGATGTGTGGATCCCATTATTGTACGCAAATTGGGCAAGAGGCAAGTCACTGGCCCAAGTATCCTTCACTGCTACAACATAACAACGCATGTACTGTTTGAGAACTTAATTAAACCACTCGGTCAGACTGGTGGACTGGGGGTGATATGCCGTGGAATGACAGGGGGTTATCTTTAAGATCAATAGGAGTTCACTCCAAAACTGCGCGGTAAACTGAGTACTCCAGTCACTAACAATTTCCTGAGGAAGACCAAACATTAAGAACACATGTTGTACGAAAAGATGGGCAGTTTCTTATGATGTAATCAAGGAATTACAAGGAATAAAAGGGGAAAATTTTGTAAAGCAATCCACCACTACCATCACCGCTGTGAACCCATTAGAACAGGGAGATTGACAATAAAATCTACAGACACCAAGGTCTATGGACCTTCCGCCTGCTGTAAAGGGTGCAGGAGGCCATTCTTTCTGGAGCGATCTGACTTAGCCCTAGTGTAAATAACACAATTGGCGATCCAAGCTGGGACCTCATTGGTCAGTACTGCCCAATTAAAGGTTCACTTGATCAGATTGATGCATTTCTTGTTACTGGGATGTCCGACCATGGGGGGATCATGGTGTGCACGGAATACTTCTGGGTGGAAGGAGGGGGAACCCAAACATGAGAATTGAAGTAAATGAGCCCCTCTTCTAAGAAGTATAGGGAGTTTTTGGGACTCGAGTGAGCCAACTGCTCAACCAACTCCACACCCTCAGGGCAGGCCATTTGACTGGCTAACACCTGAGTCAATCACAGAATGTCAGGAGACAATGCGGTGGAGGAAACAATGGAGGGAACAATCAACAGAATCTGAGTGGCAGGAATCATGGTAACGAGATCCACCTCCTCAGGTTCTGAGGGACAGTGATCAAGACTACGGCTTAGGAAATTGGGAAGGACATTGAGCGCACCTTTAACAAATTTATATTTGAAGTTAAAACTGCACAAGTCCCAATAGGTTCAGGCCTGCCGGTGCACCAATTTTTGGGGTTTGCAGAAATACAAGAGAGCCTGGTGATCCATGCGAACTGTTAGCTCATGATGAGCACCTTGCAACAGGTACTGCCAATGAGTTAATGCCCATGCAACAGCAGCCAGTTCCTTGCCATAAATGGCCCTAGACTGCTCCGTAGCAGTGAATTTTTGGGAAAAATAAGTGACTGGATGTTCAAGACCATCATGGTCCTGAAGCAGCAACGCGCCCACTGCTACTGACGAAGCATTGCATGCTATGATATACAGTTTGGTGGGATCAGTGTGTTTCAAAATGGGAGGAGACACGAACACCTTTTTGATTGATTCAAACGCCTGCTGGCATCTGGGGGTCTAACAAAATGGTACATTTTTCCCAGTGAGGGGATGGAGTGGGGCGGCCAGCTGGGAAAGTGCGAGGAAATCTTTTAAAAAATGATAGTTCCCAATAAACTCCAAAGTTGCTTCTGTGTAGTTGGAGTTAGCCATTCTCAGATCACATCTAATTTGTTGGGAGGGATAGCGACACCTTCTTTAAGAAACAGGTGTCTGAGAAATGTGACCTCTTCCTGATAAAACTCGCACTTGGAAGCTTTGAGGAACAGTCCTGCTTTATGCAAAGCAACCACCACTGCTTCTAAGTTGATAGCATGTTGTTTAGGAGTTGGGGAATGAACTAGGATATCATCAATGTATGCAATAGCACAAGAGAACTATAGATCCCCTAACGCATTGTTGATCATCCGTTGAAACATAGCGGGAGCATTTTTCAGACCAAAGGGCATTATGCGAAATTGAAAAATGCCTCACTTCATTCAGATTGTGGTCAACCATTCCTGTCCTTCCATTACCTGAATTTGGTTGAAAGCGTTCACCAGATCCAGTTTCAAGAACACACGGTATTTGGAAATTGCCTGACTGATTGTCTGCTCCAAAGGAAATGGGTAGGGATCTGTAACTGTTATTTTGTTCAAGTGACTGTAATCTACACAAGGACGGAGCAATCCATCCAATTTTCTTGCAAAGATGATAGGGGGAGGCGACAGGTGAAGTTTCTTTGAACAACCAACATTTTTTAACATATCGTCCAACCAGGTATTGAGTGCAACCTCTTCCTCCGCTGTATGGGGATACAACGGGCAGTTGATGTTCAACTCCACGGTTGTCCAAGATCTACAATCATACCTAGTATGCTTCAGCAGGCGATCCGCCTTTTCCATGTCGAAGATTCTCTGATATTGCATTAAGCTTCCAGGAAAATCGGCCAGAATGCCTGCGGAAGTAACTAGGGTAGTGATAGAGCTGGTCCCTTTTATCTTCTTGAGGGTGTTGATCAAAGGAACTCTCCTCCAAATCATCATTGGTAGATACCAACATATTAGACTCTAACTGAATCTTCACATGTTGTTGGCGCCACCATCCCACATCTAAGATCACCAGGAACACCAAGTTTGGCATGGCCAAAAATATTTTTTTTAGATTGCAGAAGTTATATTGGTGGATTGAGAAGTGTATCAGACGGCAAACAATTTATAAAGACTGGTAAGCAGAAGAGGCCACCATTACTGAGGATCCCACATCCATTTCTAATTTTAATTATTGTGCCAAATCAACACTCATGAAGTTCCCTGCTGCGCCAGTATCCACCAGAGCTTTGAAGGAGACATGATGTGGACCGATACTGATTTTCATAGGTATAAGGAAATAAGCAGAATTCTGTTTATTGAAAGATTTGACCAACTCCTGGATGACTGAAGAAATAATGGGTATGTCAGGGGCAGGATCGGGGTTCTTGGCTGGGGCGAAAATTGGAAGTATGAGGGCGGGGAAAATCATTTCCTCCATCTGAGCTTAAACAGAATCATTAATAGTTAACTCTGGAAATGCCAACTTGGACTTGGGGGTTATGACAGGGTTGAGACCCATGTCAACTGCTAATTTGGTGATAGGCGCATCGTCCAAGTCTTTGTTAGGAAATCATATCATGAAATTACCCTTCTGATACTGGAAAATGTGGCGAGGCAAAGCTTTGATAGTAGTGGCGGTGACACATATTTGATCTACTGATTCTTGGATGGTAGACCAGACCATGTGATGAGTGGAAACTGAATCCAAGCTCGCTATAAAGACTTCCTGAAGCATATCAATAGATAGACCCAACATGGGGGCCAACTCACAAAAAGGTAGAAATCAAAAAAGCCAAACTAGGGGCTTTGACCATGGCAAGGAGCAGTCTGAATAAGTGGTCTGATTGGGACACAAGGGGTTTCAAGGTGGCCGATACTATAGCCATCAAGGGGGTGGAGTCTCCTACTTGTGAGGAAGAATGCAAAAGATTTCTCACCCAATGGCGGGCATCTCCATCCACAGCATCTAACAACGCAAGCCCTTATTGGGCATGAGATAACACAGAAGCGTTATTGAGTGCAATTGTTGTATGCATTTGTACTTTGGTGAGCGCGTCAAGGACCTGATTGGCAATCTCTTGGGAGGGGATACTTGATCTTTTTCCTGGGCTGGAGGAAGTAAGAGAAGATGCAATCTGCACATCTTGGGTGGCTTGAAGGAGGTTACCCAAAATAGAGTGGATGCTTCTTCCAAAAGTCAGAAAGTGACCAAACAAACAACAAACAGCACACAACTGATTGCACGTTCATCTGGTAGAGAGTAACCACTGCAGCGCTCAGTTCAAAAACCAAGGTGGAAATGGCTGGAAAAAATGGTTGCACGATTATGTCATGGAAATGGCAGAAGAAGAATAGACTGACCTGCCAGTTGGGATGTGTGAGCACCCAAAAAAGCAAGCCAGAATGCCAGAGGCATTGCTGACCATACGACTTGATATGGAGCTGGGAAATGTGAAGCCACAAAGTGGTGGTGCAACACCAAGGTGAGGAGTATCCCAATGACAAACCACACTGAACCCATTCCCTACTTAGTAGGACTAGTTGCAGGGGGTGGAATTACTGTGATAGTCTTGAAGAGATTCTAGCATGTGAGGCCATCTCATTAAGGGTGACAAGGAGATGGATTCTTTCTTTCCATTGATAGACATAAGGCCATAAGATTCCCATGTATTGCTGCCAGAAGTTTGTGAGAAAGGGGTCATAGAGCCAAAAATATTGGACTCGCTGAACCCAATTGATGATGGAGGGAGCCATAGTGATCAGGAGAACTGGTAAAGCCCACCCAGAGTGCGGGCTGATGGGCCACCAGGCAAATGCCATCTGGGATGCAGTTGAAAAGGGAAAATAAAAATTTGGTTTTTTGTAATAAAAGTTTATTTTGGAAAGAGCTTTTAAGAAAGTTGACCAAAAATTTTCTCAGTGCCATGCAACTGATTAGATATTGGTTGATTGGGTAGTGACAGGATGGGATCAGGACCCACAAATTTGACCTAACTGGCGAATTGTTTAAGAATGGGCGAGTTTATTCTTTGGGAACTGACATTGCAAAATTTGGCGGCAGGCAGAGTCTCTGTCAGTTCAACCTCAAACGTCTGAACCAGGGCTTGACTACATTTATGATGGTAGCACAATGGCATTTGGCCCGACGAGTGACAGAAATCCCCCAAGGCCATCCCATATAGGGATGGGTCCATTTGTTTGAGAATGGGTTCAGGATGGCCAACCTGCCTGCGCCCGGTCATTTAACTGTTCTTTTGGTCAATAGCAGCACATCAGCTGCAACACCCAAATTACTATTTGAGGGCTTTGAACCTCATTAATGACGCCCAATATTTGTTCTACTGGCTTAATGATTGAACTGGAGCTGTTGGGCGATCTGGCCAATATCTCATTCTTCTAACTTTTACAGTCATTCAAATTTTGGCCATCAGCCAGATTACCACCCAAATTAGATTCAACCAATTTTAATTTGGTAATCTTGGCAAAGATTTCATTAATTTTCTGCAACAGTTCTGCTGAGGTGAGTGTGGGTACTGAGGGTGGAATCTGAAGCGGAAGGGCTGTGACCCATCACTCATCTACTATATGAGCGAGATTGCCCTGAGTAATGAGAGGTACCGCCATCCTCTTTGGTGTCTTTTTATTCAGAAATGGAAAGATGACCCAATCAAGAGCCAAAGGACGTTCCACAAGACTTACACCCAGGGCGTGGATATAATTGAAGTGGGCTGCACGTGACCAGTGTTAGGTTTGGAGTGTGGGGTTGGTGACTGCAGTGATCCAGGTGCCAAGTATTTTGGTGGCATGGGCCTCAAAGTTGATCAGGCACATACCACCACTATGGCGAGGGCCAAAAAAGATATCCGGGTGCACTGGTGGTGGGCGGCTAACCAAAGCCACCCTTGCAGGAGGGCGTATAAAGAGGTGAATAAAGAGGGGAAAAATGAAATAGCATGGGCCACAAACCAGACTTTAGATAAGAGCATAGAGTTTGCAAGAGCAACCCAGCCTGGAAGGGTAATCTGGTGGGCTCTTAGGAGTCAATGCGCTTTATTACATTGTCCAGTATATGGTGCTCCACGCCAATGAGGCATACCATTCCGCCTCCAACCACACACCCAAATGGTGTACTGGACCAGCAGTGGGTCTTGGCATTAAGGGGAGCACAAGTGGGTGGTAGGAGTTGGGTGTGATGAGTGAACCCATGAGCTAGCTGCTGAAGTAGGTAGGAAACAGGGAGCTGGTGACCAGTGGTCTTAGAAATGCCCAATGAGAATAATTTCAGTTTTGGAAGAGTTAAGTGCAGCATTACTTACCCTGGGATAAACCTGGATAGTAGCCTCAAGCGCACGTGAATCATGATTTTTAGACACCCTAACCACAAAATCATCAGTAAACGCCAACATCTTAACAAGTGCTTGCCCTTGCACATAGACATCAGTAAGGCAGGCGTTCACGTTGCATAAAAGTGGGTTGAAGATAAAGTTATACAAGAGTGGGATCAAAGGGTCCCCTTGGTGGAGGCCCCATTGAGGGTGAACTACATCAGTGAAGAAGCCAGGGTCACGCACAGTCATTGTGGCAGATTCCATAAGCAACATCACCCAATTAAGGGATCAATGGGGGAGGTGGAACTTGTGGAGGCAGTTTTTGAGGTAATCCCAGTTGACTCTATCATAAGACTTCTGCTGGTCTTAAAAACAAATTCCCAGTAACCATGGATTGGAAGACAATGGCAATGGTGTGGATGTTGTCCCAAAATTGACCGCTTGGGGATGAAACCAAATTGCTCAGAGGAAATGAGATTAGAGGCAACTTCCCCTAGGAGGTTGTCCATAATTTTAGTAGACAATTTAGTATCTGCGTTAGTAAGTGAAATGGGGCGCCAGTTAGCCAAGTCCAGCTTATCCCCTTTCTTAAACAATGTGATTGTGAAAGCCTCCTGGCCTCCAGGAAAGAGGCGCATTTCCAACAAAAACTGGTTCATTGAGGCAAGCAGCAAAAAGGAAAAATAAGTGAAATATTTCTTGTAAAATTCATAAGGAATCTTTTCTGAACCTGGGCTTTTCCTGTGTGGTGCATCACAAACGGCAAACCAGAATTCTACCCAAGAAATTAAATTATCAACTCCAGTTAATGGGAAATGGTGCAGATATGTGCACTTTTGAGAAATTTATCAACTTTGGCTGGATTGGAGTGATATAATTTGGAGTAATAATATCAAACTTTGATTGTCACTTCAGCTGGAGTATCTAAACGGAGTGGTCCAGCCTCCTCACCTGTGTGTAGGCCAAGCTCTGTTGTGGTGCAAAGAATTTTTGGAAAAAATAAGCAGAGCACATGTCACCCACTGTTATGTTTTTTTGCCTTATACTGCACACAAACGCAATGTTTTTGGTGCAAATTTCTAAATTCATAGTAAAATAAAAAGTTTTATATGTAAGAAGTAATTTTTTTCTTTTCTTGTGGTAATTGGTGTATTGTTACATCTGAGCATTTTGATAATCAGTTGATTTGATAGGTCAAATGTGTTTGTAAAGTGATTAATGGTTTTTAGATAATTTAATGAACTCAATAATCTCAGTTAAGTAGTTGATGTTTTAGTTAATTGTAAAAACCGCAGGGTTTTCACTGGTGCACAGGTTTGCTTAACTGCTGACTCTGGAAATAAATATGAACTTGCTAAATGTATAATGACAGCAAGCTTAGTAAAGCTTTGAATAATGCGTAGATATGGCCCTACTCTGGCGTATAAGATTGTGATAAATGACTTTGGCCTCACTATGGCAATATATATAGGTTCAAGTAACTCTGGCCTCACTCTGGCATTGACACTTAGACAAGAACTCTCTTCATCAAGAAGCAGATATGTTACAAGATATAATAAAATATAATATATAGGTCTAAGGACTTTATTTTTAAAATTAGGGATTATCTATAGGTGAAAATAATGTGACATGTGTTAAGGGTAATTATGGTAAACACAATGGTCTCAGCACGCTTAACCAATGAAAAAGGGATATTGGTTCAATTTAGGGAAATACTCCAGCTCATTTTCATAAAGAATAGCATATCTAAATTTCCATTCATATCAGACCATATGTCAGCCACTAAACCTGACGATTTCATTTGAATGATTGCTCATATTGAGCTAACTTATTCATATCCTCATTGTTGCAACAATATCTGATAAAATAGTAATCATAATTCTCATTGGATACAATCCTCTGGAGGTTACAATTAACTATTTGATCAATTATTGCCAAATAGATGACTTAATTAAATTGCCAACTCAAAGCTTAACTGTTAAGCTAAATTAAATAAAAGAACCGTTATTTATTTAAATTAGAGCTTAAATAATCCTAAGCTAGATAATGTGGTCATATAAAATTCCCACATCAATTTAATAAGTTCAAATAGTTCTAGCTGAGTAGTTGGTAGAATAGGTTGATTCAATATGTTTAATTGTTTTAAGCAAGTGGTTATTTTTGATTAGTTTAATAGTTGTGATTTCTTTCTAAACATATCAATGGCCATCTACCATTAATAAAGAAACTAATTGATTATTGTCATCTAATAAATTTATAACACATAAGCAATGTTAGGTAAAATGGCTAGTGACAAACATAAGGCTAAAGATAATAAAAACATTTCGCTTTCAATTATTGATGACCATCTCCCAATATAAAATCTAATATAATTTATTAATGCATCTGGAAAATATAAACTCACAAGAAACTTTAGGTTAAAATAGGCAATTGACAAACATAATAGTAAAAATAAACATAAATTATTTTGGTTTTTGAATAGCCCAATTGAATTTGATCTCTGAGCCTCATGTATATAGTTTATAATATATTTTTAATAAATTATTAAAATGAGCAACTCTGGATAAATTTTCTATCTTCTGTCTATATGATTAGTGATAGAATTAGTAAATATGGGCAAAGCCATAGTTACCTACAGATCTATAATAAAAGCAAATGTTTGTGTGTGTGCACAATGAACAGCTAAAACTACAGCATGTAGAGCTTTAAAAATTTCAACGTAGGTGGATGAAAGGAGATCAATGTGCACCTCAAAGCCAGATTTTTAATATAATAATAAGAAGTTTTGTATGTAGGAAGGGAAAGTTTGTATGTTTCTAATGGTAATTGATATATCATTGTGGCTGAGCAGTTTGATATACATTTAATTTGATAGGTTAAATGGGTTTTCCAAGTGGTTGGTGGTCATTTGTCTAATTATTATTAATTATTTTAGTAAGTACTAAGTGATTGGCTAATTCATTAGGTTACATGGTTTTGCCAACCAGTTGGTGGATTTAGGTTGATTCACTAGGTCCAATTGGTTTTGGGTAAATGATTAGTAGTTTTTGGTCAATTTGATAGGTTTTTTACCCCTAAACTTATCAATGGTCATCTACCAATGTAAAAACTATTATCTTTACTTAATATCATCTGTCCTACCATTGAATTAACAAATTAATATTTTTTGTTAAATTAAACCCACAAAAAAGATGAATAAAATGACTATTGGCATTATAAAAACTAAAGGTAAATGATAAAACAACTTTTTTTAGTACTAGATGGTATAAAACAACTTCTTTTCAACGTTTTTAATGAAATTGACCTCTTAGCCTCATCTGTAACAGGATAATTATGAGTTCAATTTTATAAATATAAGCAACACTGGAGAAATTGATATTAACTAGCAGGTGAAATAATAAATGTGGGAATAGATATAGCTACCTACTGTTCTTCTATTATAATACAAGCAAGTAATTGTTTGTGCATGTGAAATGCCAGCCAAAACTACAGCATTTAGAGCTTTAAAAGTTTCAACATAGGTGGACGGGATAGGGTCTGTATGAACCCAGGGCCAGGTTTTAATTTTCATAGAAAACTATAAAGCTTTATATTTAAGCAGTAAAAATTATATATGTTTTTAATGGTAATTGGTATATCGTTTTGGCGAGCAGTTTAATATGTGGTTAATGTATTAGTTTAAATAATTTTCAAAAGTGGTTCACAGTTATTTAGTTAATTAATAGGTCAATGGGTTTAGTGAGCATAGTATTTAGTTGGTTTGATAGGCTAAGTGGTTTTGATAAGTGGTTGGTGATTAAAATAAGAGAATTCAAATGTTTTAGGACTAAGTAGTTAGTGAGTTTTGGTTAATTCAAATGATAAACACAATATTGATTGATTAGCTAGTGCTTTTAATTGATTAAATATATTCAATTGGTTATGCTATGAAGTTTGGTTAACTAGTTAAGTTGTTATGTTTAATTAATCTTTAAATTTATTGATAATGGGGATTGGATAGCATAGTGGGTAGATTCCTGCTCCACTCTGTGTCAGGTTTTGTTTGAAACAGGTTTGAAACCAGCACAGGTAAAAAAACTCAGCGTGATATTTGTCCCAAGGTGACCCACCTCATTTACTTAAATTTATTGATGGTCTTTCAGCTTTTTGTTGTGAAACTGCTGAGATTGCTAATCCATCAGTGGATGTTTGCTCCCTTATCTTACCCTGTAGCCCTTTTATTCATTTTTACCTGCTTTTACTTTGAAACCCCAAAATCCTTTCCCTTTGAGAATTTTCAATCGATTAGGTATAAAAGACTGCTCACGATTTTTGATACAGTATCTAAATAATCTACACCTACACCTACATTTTCTTGTTATTGTTTATTGAAATTTATCCCTACAATGCCATATAAATATTTTGGGCTGAATGCCACATTTCAAGCTCCTGTCACCAATGACCATCATGAATGATAATCCCAAAAACAAAGGTGTTGCATGAACAACCCATTTTGATGAATCCAGAAATCCTAAGCTCTTATAACAAAGGGGTGATTGTCATGTAAACAAGACCTAATTGAGGGCACCAACAGCAAGGACAAGGCTGTGTGGCAGATGGTCTAAAAGGTCAAGTTGCAGGACCTTCCTTACCTATAGTACACCTTTGAACAACGCTGGGTACAGGCAGGTATGCTCAGAGTGGCACAAGCAAGGTGCATAACGCCCAGCCCCTTGGTTCACCTCTTGCATTAATACAGACAAGTTTAGCTATTAAATGATGAAGGTTTGATAGGTTAATCAGTGAACTGGATTATAAAACCCATTTAATTTATGAAATTACTAACTCCAGTCAGGCTCAACTTCAATTGATTACTTGAGCAAGGTCGATTTCAAAGTATGTTAACCTTTCAGATGGAAGTATGCACTTATTGGTGCATCAAGGCTTAGTACCACTTTCTCCAAGCGATGATTACCCCAAGTTGGCAAACAATATGTTTGCATGAGACCAACCTTTCTCGTTGTTCATCTTACCTATAATAAAATGCCACGCTTATTTACAGTTTTTTTTAAAAAATTTATGTGGACTTGGGTGAACTTGTTTGTGGACCTCTTCAAGGAGGTCTCACAGCATGTTAGCCAATTTATTTGCTTTAAATACTATAACAGCTACAGGTACATTGTTGGGCAGCTCAGTTTACCTCCATACCAAGTCCCCTGTGCACTCTAGCTCTGTTAAAAATCTTAGATATGAACACCCTTTTGGGATGCAGCCAAGTTTTGCTAATTGTATGATCTCTATTAATGTTCACCTTGTTAACCACCCTCGCCCAATACCACTTTAGCCCAAGCGCCCGCTGCCGGAACTATTCTTCTTGTAATACTGATGATGGGTTCTCCTGCATTAATTCTATGAACCGTGCACCACCACGCTGGGAACTGGATAGTTATAGATACTTTCTTGACAGTGATCCTACCAGGGACAATACCCCAGAGCCAATAACTATTGTTAATACTGATTATATGACCACCATATACTTCATGTGGGCCTTCAGCAAGCAGAACCTTGATAAGTTTGACCACAGGCCTATCAATGAGTGGTTGGAAAACTATAACGCTTGGGGAGATGACCATGGATTCATCTCCCACAACACTTGTGAGAAGTGGCAAGCCATCTTACCAGAACTGCCCAAAAATGACCAGTGCCAACCTGCTTTCAAGTCTGGAACCCAATGGCAAACTCATGCCAAAGAATGTATTTGAATTTCTCTTTTCAACTCTGAAAAATTCTGATGCTTCACCTCCAGAATTTCTTGAGTTTTAGAAATTTTTCACTAATTTGAGAATCTTGTGGACTTTGGGGACAGATTACCTGACGATACTGCAAGGAAGCCAATTAAAATCTTCTTGACTTGTTCCTTAACACCCTTGAAAACCCTTATCTTGATATGGTATTCCTGGAACAATCAACTTGCGTGTATCAAGCAATTGCTGTTTGTTGGAACTACATGAGAATGGTGAACCGCTGCCATAATCAACCCTGAAATTCTGTTTGAGTATATTTGTACACCAAAAGGTTTGGGTGCCTCTGACACCAAAGATTTCCATAGAATTCCTTATATTAAAACTACCCTTGGAAGTTAATCAACGGATACACTCCCTAACCAAGCAAGTTCAGCAATTGACCATGTTGGTTCAGGGGCAGAGGTCTTACAACAACCCTTAATGCTTTAGTTGTGGCCAAACAGTGGCATCACTTCCAATGATGAGTACTTGTTCTCAATACTAGATATTTCATCCAGGTGGCCGTTAACCTTATTGAGGATAGCAGCAGACCTGGGCCATGCCATATATCTCAAGATTTACCAACTTGCCTCCTAAGGTTCACCAGTTTAATCCCCTCATCTCAGAATGTCAGCTCAACTTATAATCGATGATCTCCTGACTTAAAAACCGTTGTGAGAAATATAATATGTGAATGAAGTCTCCTAGGATAACTCTAACTAGTTGTTCATACTATTGGAAAAATATGCCACCAAAAAGCAAGATTTGAAGAAACTACTAACTCTAGTTCTACCTCTTATTTCCAAATAAAACTAAGATCTATTTTTTTAATGTAGAATCCATTAAGTTTTTGAACCCACAGAATCCCCATGGAGGAGTATGGCAAGAATCTCCGCATCTAATCAACTGCCTAAGAATTTTATTTACCCAATTTTGCTGTCAAAGATCAAAATAAATTGAAATAGAATAAACCCACAACCCCTAACCCACAAAATCAAAAACAAGTCTTGATTGCTCTTCCTGCACAGCCTGACCCAACTAGCCAATTCCAAAGAATTTGCCCCATAATATCTTCTTATGTTTTCTCAGAAGTCAGACTCAACTTAACAAGTTATTTTCTATCAACTTGTGAGATTTTCTGCTGGCAAAGTCTTTTTATTTAACTGAGGCAAGCCGACCAGGGGACAGGCATTACCAAAAGAAAGAAACAAATGACATGAAACCTAAACAGAGTCAACTCTGTCAAAGAAAGTTTTTCCACCTCCAGATCAGGACTCAAAATTTTCTGGTTACGTCATGGGTAAGGTTTTCGTGTTAAAATACCTACTAACCGCCAATAGCTTCCTTTGGCTGGCACCCCAATTGATGTGCAAAGGGTGGGAATCAAACCCACAACCTTCAGGTTGGTAGCCATACACCCTTACTGACTCGCCTTCCACCCCCTTCTGCCGGCAAAGTCTTAAAGAAAATTTTCATTACAGTAACATTAGTGAAATATGCAAATCAAGCCCTGCCTTATGTCAAGATTTAAATCAAAACATTTGCGATTATGTGAATCTAAAATTTTAACTAGAAACCCAATACCCTAATTACTAATGAGGTAGCGTCCTGCACCTAAGGATCTTTTTTGGATACGCCTTATCAATCATCTTGAGCTTAGGATCTTCTTCCAACATCGCCACTAAGAAATTCCTATTCAATATTGGCCAAGAATATATCCTCCAAAGCAAACTTGTTTTCTTGATGGCTAAAGGTTCTCAAAAGCCCTGCCTCAGCCAGGTGGTTAAATTTAACTGTTGAGAATTACAGAAAGGTAAAACTTTTCTTTCTCGTTGCAAACACTTTTGCAACCCATTCAATTCAAGACTAAATCTAGTTTGATAATCTCATAGAGGGGATTAGTCTGCGCCCATGTCTGGGAGCAGTTGGGCAAGAAAGGCAAGAGGAGCAGGCGGAAGGCCCGTGGCCTCTAACGTTCAAAAACGCCCCAGAGAATCCAGCAGAATAGAAAAAAATCTAAAAAAACTGGCGGTCACAATTTCCCCGGAGATACTCACATGGCAAGCATGATGCAACCAATACATCAACACGCCACATTCCCAGCCACTTTCGTCAGTGGAATACAGAGTCCATGTGTATCTGGACATCCAAAAAACGGCCCTATGGGAAAAATTATGTGAAGATGTACACAAAATTTTCCCAACCGCGGTGTACATTGCACCTCACTCCACGTCACGCGGTTGGCTGGACCTAGGTTTTGAAAGCAAAATAGCAGCAGATGAGGCTGCAGCAGTGCGCGTAGTGGTCGACCTCCCCAAAGGGCAATGGGTCGTTGAAACTAAATGCACCAGATGGACAAAATCAAACCAAATTTTCCTCACGTTTGACTTTTTGCCTACTACGGTAAAACGTGACATTTTGGAGCAACACCTGAAAGATGGTCTCGCCATATATGGTGAAATACAATCTTTTGAAATGCAACATTTCATGCTGATGCCACACCTATGCACCAGCAAAGCCATCGCAGTTCTGACCCCAACTGAGGAGATCGCGAAGGACCTAACCCAGATCCTGCACTCCACCTTTATTGACATCGCAGGGCACACCACCCACCCATTCTGAGTAACCATGGACAGCGCACCCCCATTTGCACCCACTGTGATGCGTTTGGCCATAAGGCACATGCATGCCCCATTAAAGAGGGTGTTACATTCCAAGAGCACCCCTCGGCGGCCATGGCCAGCGGAGAGGCGCACTACGAACCAACCGCAAGCACCAAAGAGGCTTTCCCGTGGGGAGCACAAGGCTGCTACCTATTGGTAAAGCCCATCTCCCTGCAGGAGCGGAAGAAGGCCAAGCAGGCCCGTAGGACCGCGGCCAAGGAAGTGGCCAAGGTCACCACCACCATCCCACACTCACAACGCCAGGAGGACATGGAGACCTTCGCGGTGGAAGCAACTTGGGAATACATCACCCAATCAGATTGGGAGGCCCAAGCCAAACGGGCCACTCAATCTGAGGATCTGATGGGAGATTTGATCTCACCCAATCGCTGCACCCAAGCCCCAGTTGAAACTGACTTGGGACCTATCCCAACTAAAAATTTTTTTTTGCCCCACTTGACGGTGCACCGAACTTATATGCACCGCAAAAAATTTGTCCTACGTTGGGAAAACAAAAAGCGAAGGCCAAAGCCAATGTGACTCTTTCTGCAAAAATTAACAAAAACCCCGATAGTGTTGCTGCTAATACCTGCACTGCTGTGAAAGCCCGTGGGGACCTGGAAGAGGCTGGTCAGCCAGGGGGCCCACCCCTCACACCTAAGGTGTGAGGGGGAAACCTTCACTCTAGGGACGCTGAATATTGCCGGACTCAAGGCCTCCCCATCCCGGGCTAGGAAACTGAGTTTTACAAAATAATTTACCCGTGGATATCCTGGCCATCCAGGAAACCCACTGTCCACAAGGTTCCGAGGATGCTTGGAAAACAATGCTCCTACCATCCCTATCCTTTTGGTTGAAGCACTGTGGGGTGCTAATTCAGATAAAACAATTTTTTCAAATTTAAATCTTCAGAAACATTCCTAAATGACCAAGTGCTTGTTGTCACCTTCTCATGGGCCAATGTTGCACACACAATCGTCAACATTTACGCCCCAAACAGTGCACAAGAGCGTCGGGAATTTTTCTCATCAGTCAAATCCCTCCCGCTACCCACCAATTCTTTCCTAATTGGCGATATGAACTGTTGGCTAACCTCACCAACGGACTGGTGGCCACCCTCACCCCACGCCCCACAGGGTCACATAGAACTACGCGTTCTAAAAGCCACCCTTGGGTTAATGGATGCGCTGCCGCGACATGCCCCACTGCTCAAAAACATGATGCATCCCCACATCCACAATGGCCAATTAAGGTCCATGACCCACATTGACCTTATTCTAGCGCCGGCGAAATTCCAACCCCACATCTCCCACTTCAAAACAACAAAAATGGAATTCTCCGACCACCGACTGGTCTCAATAACATACCACTTACCCGTCACAGTTGTAAAGGCCCCACATTGGTGCAAAATCCGCCCCCCAGAGCTTGCGTCGCCAGGATTTTCCACATGGGTGGAAGAGGCAACTTTGGCAAAATCGTTTGTTGCACCATTTTGCGCGGACCCCATTTTCACTTGGGCAACTTTCAAAAAAGACACCATCCACCACTATCACCATCTCTCATCCAGACGCTCACGAGCCACATTGGCGGTTATATCATGTGCGCTGGCAGAATTGGCCCACTTGGAGTCCAACATTCCAGCCTCAGGATATAGCCCTGCATGGGGCCAGAAGTGGGTGGAGGCAGCAGCCCACCTCAACGCACTTGAAATGCAACACAAACATCGGGTTCGTGTCCAATACAGGGCCACATGCATCACTAAAGGCGACAAGTGCACCACATACTTCTTCAAAAAATTTTTTGCACCATGCCAGAGCGTGGCCTGCACACAGGTGTGAAGATCAGATAATTCTATTGTGGACACACTGGCCAAAAGTGGCAATTAGAACGCAAAGATATTACTCCAAGTTATACTGAGCTGAACCAATTCAGCCAGCCGAAATGGCGGAATTTCTTGACAGAGCTCATATCTGCACCATTTTCCGATACCCAGAAATAATGAATTTAATTACTCCAAACGAATTATGGACTACCATTCGCGGTGCGCCAAACTGAAAATGCCCAGGCCCAGATGGCATTCCATATGAGTTCTACAAAAAATTTAAAATATATATCCCCATTGCTGCTAGCCTCACTCAACCAAAGCCTGTTGGAAACGCGCCTCCTACCAGGAGGACATGAGGCTTTTACAGTCACACTCTTCAAGAAAGGGGATAGGCTAGACTTAGCCAACTGGCGCCCCATTTCTCTAGCAAACACAGACACCAAAAGTTTTAACAAAAATCATGGCTAACCGTTTAGGGACTGTAGCATCTGCCACCATCTCTCCAGAACAATTTGGTTTCATTCCCAGAAGGTCGATTTGGGATAACGTGCACTCTGTGGCTAATGTGTGTCAGTCCACAGCCTCTGGGGCACTTGTATTCTTGGACCAACAAAAGGCCTATGATAGAGTAAACTGGGAATACCTTAGGGCCTGCCTCCAACAATTCCGCCTACCTCCCCGCTTCATTAACTGGGTGATGCTGCTCACGGAATCTGCAACAATGGCTGTGCGCGGCCCAGGTTTCCTAATGGAAGTAGTCCATCCTCAAAGGGGCCTGCGACAAGGGGACCCCCTGAGCCCTTTCTTATACAACTTCAGCCTTGACCCACTACTGCGAAATGTGAATGCCCAACTCACAGGGGTCCATGTGCCAGGCCAAACCCCAGTCAAGATGATGGCATTTGCAGATGATTGCGTGGTGGGGGTGTCTAATAACAAAGATGCACGCGCGCTTGAAGCCCTCATCCAGGAATATTCCCGGGTAAGCAACGCGGCACTGAACGCCTCCAAAACCGAAATCATCCTCCTTGGTCAGTTTCAGAACTGCTGGGCCCCAGCAAGTAGTTCCCAACCCAGCCCAGCTGCTCGCCCAAGTCCACGCCTTACTAACTCAAAACACACCGCTCCACTGGTGCTCCCCTTTGTGCCACGACCTACCATAGGACCAGTACGCCATCTGGGCGTGTGGTTGGAGGCAGGAGGATACGCGTCAGCAGTAATGGAGGGCCATATACTGGACAACGTGACGAAGCGAATCGCCTCTCTCAGAGCCCGCCCTACTACCCTCACTGGCAGGGTTTTTCTTGCCAACTCTATGCTCTTATCCAAAGTCTGGTTTGAAGCCCACGCCATCCCCTTCTCCCCAAGCTTTTTCAAATCCCTGTATGCTTTGCTACAAGGTTGGCTTTGGTCAGGCCGCCCTCCACCAGTACGGCTAGAGGTCATGTTTGGCCCTCATCATCATGGTGGCATGGGCCTACTTGACTTCAAAGCCCATGCCGCCAAGATCCTAGGCACCTGGATTGCGGCCGTCACTGCTCCTACACTCCCATCCCAACACTGGTCCCGCGCGGCCCACTCCAACTTCTCCTGAGCCTTGGGCCTCAACAATCCATCAAACCCCCACTCCCTGATGAGATACCTCGCATCACACACATCAGCCACAGGTCCTCACGGGACCAAAACCCACTACAAACGAATCCTACTCTCCATGCGAAGCGCAGAGTGGAGAATTCGTATTAGTGGACATACAACCCGAAGAGGCCGCCCCTCTCCTCAGTTCACACAAGAGGTACAGGGGCTACCCATCCATGATGGCGTGATCCCCATTCGACCCCAAGTCCTATCCAGGGTGGACTACCTGGACATGATGGACATCCCTTATTCCACTGAGACCCAAAAGACTATCTGGAAATACGCACACCATCCTCTGTTGCAGCCTCAAGTCCGCTCCCATGTGTGGCGCTGCCTGAGGCGGGTGTATCGTACAGCTGAGCGCTCTAATGCTTTACACTCATCCTGTGTCGTGTGTGGCCAGTATGGAACGCTGTTTCACCGCCTGGAGAAGTGCCCCACCTCTAAAGTAATATGGCGCGAAGTCCAACGTCTGCTAGGCCAGGATCAAACACATCCCTTCAGTCTGTCAAGAGATATGTTTGCTTCATCAATGGCCTCTCCCCTCACACCCTCCCTTCGTGCTCTGGTGGTTGCAATCGCCATGTGGACTATCCACACGATTGTCTTGGATGCCATCGCCGGATCCATCCCCACCCTCCATGAAGCTGTCCACAGATTCCGGTCTCATTTGGTGGATCACTTTCAAGCGTGGATGTTTGGATATCTCCCACCATGTCGCCAGCAGCTGGTCTCCTCCTGGTTCCCAGTCTGGTTCATCAAATCAGACCCCTTCCTCCACACGTGCTCAATAGTGGCTACGCCCCCTACACACGTTCCCTCCCCCTTCCCATAAGTGGCGTTCCCGCTGGCAACAAGAGATAGCATCGCTTCTCTGGGGTGCCTCACCTGGTACTAAGTTTTGTCTCGTCTGAGTCATATTCGGAAGTGTCCATCCCATGGTCAGCCTTCCCCGCAATAAATTTAAATTTAAAGAATTACAGAAAGGTGTGATCCATTATTTATATTGTTTTCAATCATGATTACTTTCCAATGCTACTATTGTGTCAAGACCTTAAGGAATTTAAGATCATTTTAAACTTTGAGAATGACCTGTGGTACATTAAAACCAATCAGAGGATGCTAATGCTGCCTATTTGATACACCCAAGAATCATCAGCTCAGGAACAACCACCCAATAAAATCCACCTCTTACCTATGCACTAAAGTTTTCCAACAAAGTAAAATTCTGGGCATCTCCAGGATCCTGAGAACAAAGAGTTACCCCAATCAGCCCATGTCATGGGAACATCAAGTTAAATTTTAGACTGTCCTGCCAATTTGAGTGCTGAAGCACCTAAATGACAAGCCTGAATGCCAGAGGCACTGCTTTTTGAGCAACTGTGATTAGAGCGGGAACAAATTTTTCCAACAGGTGCCCATGGACCATAATGGTGTATATAAACCTAGCGACAAACCAGTCAAACATGGACCTGGGGCCTGTGGGTTGTTGAAATAAGTGAGTCAGAAAGGGTAGTTTAAACTTCATAATAAGATCAGGTTTGTGAAACGGGATTTTATTGAACATGTAAAAGAGTAAATAAACCGTAAACATCCTCAGTATGTTATGACTGATTAAATAGATGATTAATTTTAGGGAATAGCTTATAAAAGCTCAGGATCAGGGCCCTCAAGATTTAAACTAAACCAGCGAGCTTCAAGCAAGGGGAAATGAAAATGAACCTATTTGGAATCAACATTAAAAGAGTTGGCAGTGGGTTAAGTCACTGCCAGTTTAGCCTCAAACACCCAAATTGTGGCTTCACTGCTTTTTTGATAGTTAACAAAACAGCGTCTTGCCAGATGGGCAACAGGAACCTCCCAAGGCATCCCACATAGGGGTGGTCCCAAGAGGTCGGGAACAGGTTCAGAATATCCAACCTGCCCACATCTGTTCACTTTGGCATCCGTTTGGTTGAGCAAGAATTTTTTGAACAATGATTCTAATATGAGAGGGGAGGTTTCAAGTTGACAGCAACTTTCAAAGATGACCTAATGCTATCGGCAAATTTTGTTGCAGATCTAATATTAGGCATACTCATCTTAGAAAGTAAAAACCCATTGAGCTTTGTTTCTGAATTTTTGAAGGCTGATTTCCAAATTGACAATAACGTTTTCCAGTGACCTAATGCCATTGGTGAGTTCTGCTGGGATTCAATTCTAGATACATTATTTTTGGCAAGTACACGCCCATTGGGCTCTGTTCCCAATGGGTTTGAAGCTGTTTTTGAACTGACAACATTCTTTTCCAGAGGATTAATTCCCCTGGTGAGTGTGACTGAGGATTTGACCCTTGATACTCTATTTCCTGAATGTGTGTGTCCGTTGGGCTTCATTACTGTGGATGTAAGGTTTTCAGAAATTTTTAGTGCAAATCTCTTTAATTCACCATACTAATTTGGAAGAAGAAATTGTGGGGACAGGTGGGGGAATCCTCAAAGGGATGGCTTTAATACAACGCTTGTCTACCACATGGGCGAAATCACCCTGCGTAATGAGAGGGATAGCTGCCCAATTAGGACCCTTCTTAGAATGGAATGGTAATACCGTCCAATCTAGGCAGAGGAGTTGCTCCCCTGGACTTACAGCCCAGAGCTACAAAGATGATACTAAAAAATATGAAGACTCCACCCTTCAATAAACTGTGGGCAACACCACAATGACATCGGCAGCATCAAACAAATTATTTGAAATTCCTATCAACTACCTCCCACTTGTGGACTCTTAGCTGAGGCTGAGATTCCAAAGAGTATAGCTAATGGACTTTGTCACCCTTCTCAACCGCCCTGAAATTTACCAGTAGTTTTGGTGCCCAAGAAGAAGGCCTATCCATTGCATCTAATTTCCAATCCTCTTAGTGCCATAGGGAAAGCCCAAGTACCCTCCACTATATATTTCTCCCTTGGATACTACCTAATGGTCATGTATGAAGATTTAATTGGGAATATCACCTTTGCCACCTGTAATGCTTTCCAAGTTTCCTGGGAAACAACCATGACACACTACTTAAGAATTTTTATTCAGTTTTACAAATCAGCCCAACTTTATCATTCAGCAATTACAAAAACAGCTTTCTAATGACCTAATTAAACTACCCAAGCAATCCCACAGATTAAGTAAGCTAACCTCCTTATGATAAACATCTTAAAGCTCTCCAGAATTTTATTGTGGAAGAATTATTATTAATTTTCCACAACCTTAAGCTTAAGTCCCAGTAAATCAGCATTAAAATGAATAGAGAGAGCATTGTGAAACTTTGATATTGCCAATTCATTGGAAGATGTTCCCTCCATTGGCTTACACAGTAGTCCACTTATTAAATTTTTATCTTCTTCTCCTTTGAGACCCCAAAAATCCCTTTCCCTTTTATAAATTCTCAATTTCTTAGATTTAAAACCTGCTTAGAATTTCAATAAAGTATCAAAAATTCTCTACAATTACATTTTAT
The DNA here is from genome assembly GCA_022478985.1 of Massospora cicadina. Classification (NCBI taxonomy): domain Eukaryota; kingdom Fungi; phylum Entomophthoromycota; class Entomophthoromycetes; order Entomophthorales; family Entomophthoraceae; genus Massospora; species Massospora cicadina. The sequence goes on along the minus strand of JAKSZP010000422.1, from coordinate 26,379 downwards.
TGTTATTATTTCTTGAATCTATTCCCACCATTGTAATCTCAGATAACTTGAACCAAATGCCCTTTGTAAACACCTGCCACTGATGACCAGCATGAATGATAAACACAAAAACTGAGGTGTCGCTTGAACTTCCTATCTTTATAAATCTGGGATTCCTGAGCTCTCACAACAAAGTTCATTCTCTGGTTGGCTTATCTTAAATAAACAATAGATTTATCAACGGTTATCATCTAATATAAAGAATAAGATAGCAACTAATACTAGTTAAGGCAAAAAGTGGGTGAAGCCGTGCCACCTGCATTAAAAGAGATAAAAATGAACTTTTTTGTAAAACTGGTTATATTATATATAAGTTAAAAACTAAAATTATTAGAGGTACAAATACCAGAGGATAAACATTACCAAAACAGAATTTCAAAACTAAACAAACCAAAAAACATGAACAACCTCCTTAAATGAGAAGCGGGACAAAAAACAATAAAAAACCTACCAGGTGGCACAGCGGAGAGCCACTTATCCCACCATGGCGGAGGGGAGGGGGGATCAGGCGGATTGTTGATTCTGACTTCAGCATGAAAGAGGCGGACCAATGCTGATAGCAAGGGGGTTGGGGTGTCCGCGGGGTGAGGGTTAAGGTGGAGCAGATAAGGGTTGAAATCATCATTTTGGGACTTAAGAATAGCCTCAATGAGTTTAGCAACATGGTGTTTATCTTGAATGCAGGCGTTGGGAGCTAAGCATATATTGCAATGTTAGCTCTAGTGATTCATGTGGGTGGGAAAGATCTGACAGTTCAGCGACATTTTTGAGAGTTTTGGTGGCAGTTTCAGTTAGGCGTATGATTTCCTCTTTTGCAATAGCAGGGAAATAGGGGTATTAGGTTATGTGCAGCCCTTCCTTAGATTCAGCGGTAGAGTTTTCCACAGCTTCACAAAGATGGCGATTTTCAGGTGAAAGCCATGGACTTAGCAAGCTGGTGGTTGCTTTGGTATGGGATAGCATCGGGTTTAGGGATATCTTGTTTGGGCAAGAGTGGGGCATCAAAGTCTGTTTTCAGATAAGGTTCTATATTGAATGGTTTAGCCAGAGGTGGTATAATTTTACCAGATTTGGACACTTCATATAATAAGTCCCAACGATTTTAGTTGACTTGGATTGATTAGGTTATAGGTGGATGTGGTTGGGTAAGTTTTGGGGTTGGGAGTTTTTTTGGATTAAAAATGGGTCCAAGCCTGCTCCTGATTGGTTGGCATAGGTGAGAGTTGGCCAGCTTAGGTTTAGGTTGCTAGTTTTTGCTTCTGATGCATTGATACACACACACACACACACACACACACACACACACACACACACACACACACACACACACACACACACACACACACACACACACACACACACACCGCGCGCGCGCGCGCGCGCGCGCGCGCGCGCGCGCGCGCGCGCGCGCGCGCGCGCGCGCGCGCGCGCGCGCGCGCGCGCGCGCGCGCGCGCGCGCGCGCGCGCGCGCGCGCGCGCGCGCGCGCGCGCGCGCGCGCGCGCGCGCGCGCGCGCGCGCGCGCGCGCGCGCGCGCGCGCGCGCGCGCGCGCGCGCGCGCGCGCGCGCGCGCGCGCGCGCGCGCGCGCGCGCGCGCGCGCGCGCGCGCGCGCGCGCGCGCGCGCGCGCGCACGCACGCACGCATGGACTGGGGGGGTGGGGGTAGCCAAAATTCTCACTTGAACGCTGCTGGTGTGGCCTCATGGGTGGAGTTGGCAATGTTCATAGGGTGTGAATTGTATTGACATACTTTTTTCATATGGTCCAATTCATGGCGGAGGGGGCAAATTGTGCGACCATTTTCAACATGAGCTAAAAGAAAGGGTCAGGTATGGATGGGATATAGGATCGTGGTGGGATGTTCTGGGCATGGGAAGCTGGTGGGGTTAATGGTGGCCATTGTCCAAGGCGCCACTAGGCGCTCAGCACCACTTGGGACAATGAATTGGAGGATGAGGTTTATGCCATAAGTGGACAGCCCTGACATGAACTCCTCATAGAGTGTTTGAGAGGTAAGGTGTGAGGGGAGGTTTGAAAAGGTCACCAAAAGTGTGTTACCTTCATGGAGACATGTTCAGGTGATAATGAGGGTGTTTTTGTATACTAAGGGCGTTGCTACAGCAGCAGCCGCATCCTCTTCAGTGAAAAAAATCCTATATCAAAACTAGCCATTGTAAGGGAAGAAGCCAATAAATTTTGCTGGTGCAAAGGTGGACATTGTCAGCACAATAATCACTTTGGTAGCATATGGGAAGAGATTTCCATACTCAACGTGGAGACAAAAGTGGATAGTGGATTGCGGTAGGGCTAGGGGGTGAGGGCAGGTTGGGTGGACTCACGTGAGTTGTAGTGCTAAGTCCCTTGGAGGGACACATAAGCTAGTTATATTTGGCAGACTAGAAAAGCCAGTCTGCTTGTGTTTGCCTGCTAGGCGGTAAATACTAGCAGTTTGAGCACCGCTGCCCCACACTGGGGCAGCAGGTGGTGGATCTGAGGACATAAATTGGGAAATTGATACGGGGAGGCAGTGGCGGAAAATCAACTTGTTTTCAAAATCACTTGAAATTGATGTCAAGTGGAAATACTATCTCAATAAACATTATGGAACTATCACCCTGGCTATATTATATATCTTTGATTTATTGCGAGGAAGGCTGACCATGGGATGGACAATTCCAAATTTGACCCAAAAGGAACAAAACTTAGTAACAGGGAAGGCGCCCCCAGAGAAGCGATGCTATCTCTTGTTGCCAGCGGGAACGCCACTTATGGGGAAGGGGAGGGAACGTGTGAAGGGGCCGTAACCACAATTGAACATGTGTGTAGGAAAGGGTTTGATTTGATGAACTAAACTGGGAACCAGGAGGAGACCAGCTGTCAGCGATGCGGTGGGAGGTATCCAAACATCCACGCCTGAAAGTGGTCCACCAAATGAGACTGGAATCTGTGGACAGCTTATGGAGGGTGGAGGTGGAGCCTGCGCTGGCATCCAAGACAATCGTGTGGATAGTCCACATGGCGATTGCAACCACCAGAGCATGGAGGGGGGGTGGAAGGGGGAGGCCATTGATAAAGCAAACATATCTCTTGACAAACTGAAGGGATGTGTTTGATCCTAACCAAGCAGACGTTGAACTTCGCGCCATATCACTTTAGAGGTAGAACAATTCTCCATGCGGTGGAACAGCGTTCCATACTGGCCACACATGACGCAGGATGAGTGTAAAGCGTTAGAGCGCTCTGCCATATGGTACACCCACCTCAGGCAGCACCACACATGGGAGCAGATTTGAGGCAGCAACAGGGGGTGGTGTGCGTATTTCCAAATAGTCTTCTGAGTCTCAATGGAGTAAGGGATGTCCATCATGTCCAGGTAGTCCACCCTGGATAGGACATGGGGGCGTATGGGGATCACGCCATCTTGAATGGGTAACCTCTGTACCTCCTGTGTGAACTGAGGAGAGGGACGGCCTCTCTGGGCTGTGTGTTCACTAATACAAATTCTATACTCAGCACTCCGCGTGGAGAGGTGGATTCATTTGTAGTGGGTTTTAGTACCATGAGGACCTGTGGCCGATGGGTGGGAAGCTAGGTATTCATCAAGGAGTGGGGGTTCAATGGATTGTTAAGGCCCAAGGCGTGGGTGAAGTTAAAGCGGGCTGCGCGGGACCAGTGTTGGGAGGGGAGCGTAGGGGTGGTGACGGCCGCAATCCAGGTACCCAGGATCTTGGCAGCATGGGCTTTGAAGTCAAGCAGGCCCATGCCACCATGATGATGAGGGCCAAACATGACCTCTAGCCGTACTGGTGGTGGGCGGCCTGACCAAAGCCATCCTTGTAGCAAAGCATACAGGGATTTGAAGAAGCTTGGGGAGAAGGGGATGGCGTGGGCTCCAAACCAGACTTTGGAGAGGAGCATCGAGTTGGCTAAAACAACCCTTTCAGTAAGGGAAGTAGGGTGGGCTCTGAGGGAGGCTATGCGCTTCGTCAAGTTGTCTAGAATATGACTTTCCATTACTTCTGATGCATACCCACCTGCCTCCACCCACACGCCAGATGGCGGACAGGCCCTATGGTAGGGCGTGGCACGAAGGGGAGCACTAGTGGCGTGGTGTGGGGTGAGCAGAGAGGGCGAGAACGTGTGAAAACAGATGGGCCGGGCTGGGCATTGGTCGCTGGGGTCCATCAGGTTTGATACCGACCAAGGAGGATGGTTTTAGTTTTGGAAGCGTTCAGTGCAGCATTACTTACCCAGGAATACTCCTGGATGAGAGCTTCAAGCGCGCGTGCGTCTTTATTATTAGACACCTCAACCACACAGTCATCTGCAAACGCCATCATCTTGACTGGGGCTTGGCCTGGTACATGGACCCCAGTGAGGTGGGCATTCACGTTTTGAAGTAGTGAGTCAAAGCTGAAGTTGTATAAGAGTGGGCTAAGGGGGTCCCCTTGTCGCAGGCCCCTTTGAGGATGGACTACTTCCATTAGGAAACCTGGGCCGCGCACAGCCATTGTTGCAGATTCCGTGAGCAGCATCACCCAGTTAATGAAGCGGGGAGGTAGGCGGAATTGTTGGAGGCAGGCCCTAAGGTATTCCCAGTTTACTCTATCAAAGGCCTTTTGTTGGTCCAAAAATACAAGTGCCCCAGAGGCTGTGGACTGGCATGCGTTAGCCACAGAGTGCACGTTGTCCCAAATCGACCTTCTGGGTATGAAACCAAATTTGTTCTGGGGAGATGGTGGCAGATGCTACAATCCCTAAGCGGTTAGCCATAATTTTAGTTAAAATTTTTGTATCCGTGTTAGTTAAAGAAATGGGGCGCCAGTTGGCTAAGTCTAGCTTATCCCCTTTCTTGAAGAGTGTGATGATGAAGGCCTCTTGTCCTCCTGGTAGGAGGCGCGTTTCCAGAAGGATCTGGTTAGTGGAGGCAAGCAGCAGTGGGGATATATATTTGAAGTACTTTTTGTAGAATTCATATGGAATGCCATCTGGGCCTGGGCATTTCCAATAAGGTGCACTGCAGATGGCTGTCCAGAGTTCATTTGGAGTAATCAAATTCATTAATTCTGGGTATCAGGAAATGGTGCAGATGTGGGTTTGGTCAAAAAATTTTGCCACTTCAGCTAGCTGAATTGGATCAGATCGGTATAGCTCAGAGTAATACTTTTGTATTTTGATTGCCGCTTCTGCTGGCATATCCGTGACGGAATTGTTTGAACTCCACACCTGTGTGCAGGCCACGCTCTGGTGCGGTGCAAAGAATTTTTAAAAAAATAAGTGGAGCATGTGCCACCCTCTGTAATGTGTTTGGCCTGTACTGAACACAAACCCAATGTTTGTGTTGCCTTTCAAGTGTGTTGAGGTGGGCGGCTGCTTCTGCCCACTTCCAGCCCTAAGCAGGGCTGTAGCCTGTGGCTGGGATGTTGGACTCCAGGTGTGCCAACTCTGCCAGAGCGCACGAAATGATGGCCAATGTGGCTTGTGAGCGTCAGGAGGAGAGGTGGCAAGAGTGGCGGATGGTATCCTCTTTGAAGGCTGACCATGTGGAAATTGGGTCTGCGCAAAACGGTATAACAAACTCTTTTGCCAAAGTTGCTGATTCCACCCAAGTGGAAAATCCCAGCGATGCAAGTTTGTGAGGGTGGAGTTTGCACCAATGTGGGGCCTTAGCCACTGTGACAGGTCAGTGGTAGGTTATCAAGACCAGCCAGTGGTCAGAGAATTCAATTTTTGTTGTTTGAAAGTGGGAAATGTGAGGTTGGAATTTTGCCAGCGTGAGGATAAGGTTGATGCGGGTCATGGACCTTAATTGGCCGTTGTGGACGTGGGGGCTCGTCATGTTTTTGAGCAGTGGGGCTTGCCATGGCAGCGCATCTATTAGCCCAAGGGTGGCCTTTAGAACGCGAAGTTCTACGTGACCCTGGTGGGCGTGGGAGGAGGAAGGCCAATGGTCCATGGGTCTGTTTAACCAACAGTTTATGTCACTGACTACAAAAGGGTCTGGGGGTAATGGGAGGGATTTGACTGACGAGAAAAATTTCCAACACTCTCGTGCACAGGTTGGGGTTAGATGTTAATTATAGCATGCGCCACATCATCCCAAGAGAAAGTGACAATGAGGACTCAGCCATTGAGGAAGGATTCCGATGATAAAAATTTTAAAAATGTTTTATGAACAAGCACCCCACAGTGCTCTGACCAAAAGGATAGGGAAGGGAGGAGCATGGTTTTCATGCATCCTCGGAACCTCATAGACAGTGGGACTCCTGGATGGCCAGGATATCCACAGGTAAATTCTTTAGTAAAAAAGTCAGTTTCCTAGCCTGGGACAGCGAGGCCTTGAGTCCGGCGATATTCAACGTTCCTAAAGCGAAGGTTTCCCCCATTGCACCTTAGGTGTGAGGGGGTGGGCACCTGGGCCCACTAGCCTCCTCTAGATCCCCATGGGCCTTCACAGCAGCGCAGGTGTTTGTAGCAATGTTATTGGTGTTTTTGTTAATTTTAGCAGAGAGGTTCACATTGGCTTTTGCCTTTACTTTTGTTTCCCCGATGTTGAGCAAATTTTTTGCGGTGTGGATGAAATTGGTGCACCAACATTCAGGTTGAAAATTTTTTTCAGGTAGGTTGGAAACCAAGTCAGTTTAAACTGGAGTTTGGTTGCAAAGGTCGGGTGAGATTGAGTCACCCATCGGATCCTCAGATTGGTTGGCCAATCAGCATGAGCTTCCCAATTTGATTGGTTGATGGATTCCTGAGTTGCTTCCGCTGCAAAGGTTTTGATGTCCTCCTGGCGTTGGGAGTGTGGGATAGCAGTGGTGACTTTGGCCACTTCCTTGGCCGCATACCTGTGGGCCTGTGTAGCCTTCTTCCGCTCTTGAGGGGAGATGGGTTTTACCAGTAGGTAGCAGCCTTATGCTCCCCACGGGAAAGTCTCTTTGGTGCTTGTGGTTGGTTTGTAGTGCGCCTCTCCACTGGCCATGGCTGCCGAGGGGTGCTCTTGGAATGTGATGCCCTCCTTGGTGGGGCATGAATGTGTCTTATGGCCAAATGCGTCACAGTGGGTGAAGATGGGGGTGCTCTGTCCACGGTTACCTGGAAAGGGTGAGTGGTATGCCCTTCAATATTGATATATGTGGAGAGCGGGATCTGGGTTAGGTCCTTCATGATCTCCTAGGTTGGGGTCAGAAGTGTGATGGCTTTGCCAGTGCACAGGTGTGGCATCAGCGTAAAGCATTGCATCTCAAAAGATTGTATTTTGCCGTATATGGTGAGACCATCTTTCAGGTGCTGCTCCAAAATGGCACGTTTTACCATAGTAGACAAAAAGTCAAATGTGAGGAAAATTTGGTTTAATTTTCTCCATCTGGTGCATTTGGTTTTGATGACCCGTTGCCCTTCAGGGAGGTCAATCACACGCACACTGCAGCAGCTTCATCTGCTGCCTCCTTGTTTTTGAAAACAAGGTCCAGCCAACCACATGACATGGAGTGAGGTGCAACGTACACCGCAGCTGGGAAAAAAAGTGTGCACATCCCCACAAAATTTTTCCCATAAAGCTGTTTTTTTGGATGTCCAGAAACACACAGACTCTGTATTCCACTGACGAGAGTGGTTGGGAGTGTGGCGTGTTGACGTATTGGTTGCATCATGCTTGCCAAGTGAGGATTTCTGGGGAAATAGTGACTGCCAGTTTTTTATTTTTTTCTATTCTGCTGGTTTCTCCAGGGCGTTTTTGAACCTTTGAGGCCGTGGGCCTTCCACCTGCTCCTCTTACCTTACTTGCCCAACTGCTCCCTGACATGGGCGCAGACTAATCTCCTCTGTGAGATTATCAAACTAGAATCAGACTTGAATTGAATAAGTTGCAAAAGTGATTGCAATGAGAGAGAAAAGTTTTGCTATATTATATATCTTTTACATTATAATGGATTAGCTAAGGTTTTAGATTTTCTTGAATTTGATTGGTCTGACTTTAAAAATCTTTGTTTTATATGATAAGGTTTTTATATAAAAAGCTAAGCATTGGCTTTAATTATATCTTGTTTCTATTTCAAATTATATTGTAAGAAGTTATCACTAAGGTTAGCTTGGATGGATATTTTTTAGTAATATATGACTTTCTTTCCACTTGATCTCACTTTTGAGCAAATTCTAATAAAAGTAAAAAAAAGTTCATTTTATCCACCGCCATCTGGCCTTAACTGCTTCCCGCTTGATGTCCTTGGATCCGCCGTCTGCCAACCCAGTGAGGGGCAGTGGTGCTCCACCCATAGCATTTTCCGCCCTGTGGGGAAACATATGCAAATGGGCTCAAATAGCCTGCCAAACTCCTCTGGCTGATTTTTCACCCATGGGACTTAGCTCTTCACCTAGCGCGCATCTACCTGTCTCACCCCCACCCTATCACCCTTCCTTGGTCCAACATTTGCTTTTGCCTCCATGTTGACTATGGGCAGTAATTCCCATATGCTGATAAAGCAATCATCAAGCTTGCCAACGCTGCCTTTGTGCTGGCTGGTTTTATAAATTTCCACCCCTTTAAGGGCTATTTTGACATAGGCTTCCAAATGGAGGAAGACGCTGCAGCAGCAGCTTTGACTCCACTTATTTACAAAAACACTCCTATCCCTACTACACATACTCGCCTCCCTTCCGTCACCACATTGGTGGTGTCATTTGCATCTCTCCCTTCCCATCTTACACCCCAACTTTTGTATGATCAGCTGAAGGTGGGGCTTATGGCTTATGGCACTCTTCCCAACCTCATGTTTATTGTTCCCTCTGGTGTGGAGTGCCTTGCTGCCCCTCATGCAACTGCCATCATATTTCCACACCACCCTGCTATAGCCCACCAGATCCCCCATTCTTGTATCACAGCAGCGCCTGAGCATTTCTTTTGGGCTCATGTTGATAATGGTCGCCAAATTTGTCCCCTCTGCTTTGGGCTCAATCAAAAAAATCCTGCCCCTGAGCCACTTTCTCTGATGCGGCTTCAGAGCCCTATTCAGCAGGTTCCAAATAGGGCAGTTTGCTGCCCCTCCCACTCAACGATCCCATTTGATGGGACAGAGTGAGAAATCAGCCCCCACCAAATCAACTACCCACATTAGCCCACCCAATTATAACCCTGCCAATCAGAGTCAGCCTTAGACCACCCTATGTACCCAAGCATCCCTTTTGACTCTTACCAAACAAATTCATCCACTATTCTAGTAAACCAACAATGTCATGGTAAATGGCATTATAGTGGGCACTGACCCTAAGGACTTGGCTGGGCGGCAGGAGGCCCAGAAGGTGAAGATTTAAGACCTCCCTGACCTCAAGCACACAATAGACCAACGCTGGGTACAAGCCAAATATGCCCAGGTTGGTACTAGTGAGGTGTTTAATTCCCAGCACCTCGCGTCAGCCCAGGCGATAAAATGGACAGTTTATTCAATTAATGGGGATGGCTCAATTTGGTTGTTTGAGTACGGGGTTTTAAAACCCATTCCATTTACAAAATTATGTGTTTGGGTCAGATACAACTCCAATTGATTACTCAAGCGAAGTCAGTTTTGGTTTATTCTACCAAAACAGGATGGTATTGTTTGACTATTGGTGATTTGGTGCTTGAGACTGCTTTGGCAGACCCCAAATAACCCTGACGTTGTTTAAATTTGTTTTTGTGACCAACATTTATTGCTGGTTAACTTTTCAACAATAAACTTCCCCATTTTTTTTAGTACTAGATGGTCCCAACCTGAACTTCCCCGTTTTTTACCATTTTACTAAATGTTATTTTGGACGATCCTGTGCATGGACCCTTTTTGAGGAGGTCTCACATTAAATTAACCATTCTATTTTAAATACAATGAGATTATCCCCTAGTGCACCGTTGGTTCGCACAGGTACCCTCCAACCTGGGACGTTTACCACTTCTCTCCTTGTGCACTGCGTCGCTTTAAGTTGGTTATATATCGCACTCCCTTGCTTTAGTTATATTTCTCCAGCACCCTCTGGTGGGCTCTAGTATCTTTGGTACTAATGGCTAGTTTTCCATGCGTTGGCTCTGTGCATTGTGCACTACCACGCTTGAAACAGGAGAGTTATAGACACTCTCCTTACATTAATCAACCAACCATTTAATTTTATGTGCATGAACTTTTTCTGTGTGGGACTTTTCCAAAGTATGAATGGTGGGCGCAGGCTGCGGCCCTTGGCTGTGGTTAGCCGCACCGCTTTTTCCCCTTTTTCCTGAAGGTTTAAGCATCTTGGCATTATTTTGGCTGCCTCCAACTGGAAAGTATCCACCCTTTGTGCTAATACCTGGTGGATATGGACACTTCTGGGTCTGAAAGTCGTAATTTCCCGACATCCTAAAATATTTATACTTTCAATTGAAAAAAATGGGTTTTACTTCGACAGCATGTTCAGATGATGTTGGCGGAATTGGCGCAGATAGGCCTGGGGTGTTGCCTTGGATAATGTCGAGCATTCCATTGCTGTTATGGGAATAGGGTAGTTCACATCTAAAAACGCATTTTATAATGGCAACCTGACATATACCTCTGAACCATATTTGCTCTCTCATGGCTCTGATATGGAACCTATTCCTGTGTATGTTTTACCTCAGAAAATCCCCGTTTGACCTCTTCCATGATTTGCAGCACTCAGGAAGTTGAAAAGGAGCTGCGCTTACGGTACAACAATGTTTATGACCCTGTTGAATACATGGTGGGATATGTGGCCCCAGTAGTAAGAGTGGCTAAGTATTCCTCTCCATTCTTTGATTCAAACACATACCAGGGTGTCATGTTAATGCCAGAATGATGAGTTTGTTGGTGATGTTCTGGCGCTGTCTGCTATAAATAAAGACCATTCTGAGTATTTTCTACTGACTGCTATCCTTTCCTCCCTAAGAGGATAACTCAGCACCACTATTCTGGTGGATACTGGCGCCACTGAAAACTTTATGGACCAGAGCCTAGCCAACTACCTGGGGCTGAGTTACTTGCCAGGTGGTATGGTACAGGGAGGGGCGTCCCAAGGTATTCCCACTCTGAGGATCATTGGGACAGTGGACTATCAGATTGGCAAGTACCACTTGTCTGATCACTTCCAAGCTATCAAAAACCTCCTGTACCCTATCATTTTGGGCGTGGAGTGGTGGCAAAAGTTTGACGTTAGAACCGACCTGAAAAAGAATATCCTATCACTAACACTAAAGAATGGTCGCACACTAGTTGTTCCTTTGTCTGAGGCTGACGCTCAGGGAGACTTGCCCACTGGCCCCACCTTCACACCCTTAGCCTTGCCTCCATGCTGAAGCCTACTGTGGTGGTTCCCCTACCTTATTGTTTGGAGCATTTAGAATCTTCCTTTGATGCAGCATCATCTGATGCACTACCTGATCATTCTGAGTACGACTGTGACTTCAAATTCACTGTGGATCTTGTGCGAATTTCTTCCCTATTTATCCACTGACTTTCCAGGAGGAAGCTGCGTTAGATGTGTGGGTGAAAGAGCAGTCAGCCAAAGGCGCGATTTTTCAGCGTACCTCCCCTGTATGCTCCCCACTTCTCTTTGTTGAGAAGGCTGATGGTACTCTACGCCCATTTGTAGACTATGAGAACCTCAACAACGTCACTATACCAGACCTACATCCCATCCCTTTGGATTCTTAGATTGCGCGCTATGCGGAATAGGCTAAGGTCTTTTCCAAGCTGGATTGTCTCAATGCGTTCAATAAGATTTGTATTAAAAAGGGACAAGAGTATCTAACGGCATTCTGTACCTTAAAAGGGATTTTCCAGTTTCAGGTCATGCCCTTTGTGCTTAAGAATGCCCCTGCTATCTTTCAACCCACATTGATGAGGCGATGAGGATTTGTTAGGGGTATGTGCGGTTGCCTACATGGATGATATACTGGTCTTTTCACCTGATCATGAGTCCCATGTGGTACACCTTCAGCAAGTGGTTGAGAGGTTAAGGGCAGCCCGCCTTACGCTGAAGATCAGCAAATGTGAATTTTCCAAGGCCCAGGTCACTTTTCTTGGTAACATCGTGTTTGAAAAAGGACACATGATAACTCCAGACAAGGAGAAGGATATTCTTGAGTGGCCCACCCCCACCTCAGTCAATAAATTGAGGAGCTTTTTGGGGACGTGTACATTCCTCAAGAAGTTCACATAATCTTTCTGAGGTGGCAGCACCCTTATATAAGATTAGCGGTGCAAAGGTACTTCAGTGGTCCCCCACTTTGGAGGATTCTTTTTAAGCAGTGAAGTGCACCCTGTTGTACACGTCTGTTCTTTGCCATGTTGACCCTTCAAAGGAGTTAATTGTGTCTACTGATGCCTCCATATTCACCATAGCGGCTGCCTTGTTACAAGTAGGCGAAGATGAGATAGAGCATCTGGTGGGATATTCTTCTAGGAAAATGACTTTGCCTGAGTTGAATTACACCGTTTACAACAAAGATTTACTAGCAGTGGTGGAAGCGCTGACTTATTGGCGTCACCACTTGCATGGCTCCTCCCAACCTTTCCATTTATGTACAGATCACCGTACCTTGCTGTACTACCATGCCCCTCAAGTCCTAACCCCATGGCAGACCCATTGGCATGAGACCCTTGCCCAATTTGCTTTTTCTTACGAGTTCACTAAGGGCAAGGATAATGGTTTGGCAGATGCTTTAAGCCGCAACCCTGCTTTAGCTCCTGATCCAAAGAAGGTAGAGGCTCATTACACCCAGTTGATGATTCCACCGGGTAAGATTTTATCTCAGCTTCCTGCTCCAATGGCCAACATGCCAGCGCTCGCACCTCTGAACATGAAGAGGAATACAGTATGTTCAGAAAGGTAGTCCTTTCTCAGCCACTATCAACCAAATATATTATGGTACTTGCTTTGAGTGCTTTGAATTGGGAGGACTTAACCAGGGGCTATAACATAAAGGATGAGATGGTGTGGTTTCAAGGCGCCTATGGGTTCCTGCTGGACAACTGAGCCTAGAAATCATATGGGACCATAATGATGGAATCACCATTGGTCATCCTGGGAAAGCAAAGACGTTGGAGTTAATATGATGCACGTACAATTGAAAGGGCTTGCCTGCTCAGGTGGGGCGGTATTGTAAAGAGTGCCTGATCTGCAATCAAATAAACCCAATTGTCAATCTTTAGCGGGGTTGTTGGTACCAGTCCAAAAGCTGAAGGGCCCTGGACTTCCCTATCGGTGGATCTATTGTGCAGTTACCTGCCTCTGATGGTTATGATGCCATCATGGTGGTGGAGGACCATTTTACAAAGTTCGACCACTTTAATCATTGCAGAACGACAATAACTGCAGCTGAGATGGCTAGGCGCTTCGTCACTCATGTGTTTGCGCTCCATGAGGTTCCCCAAGAAATAATCAGTGATTGGGGACCCCAGTTTACCTCCATCTTTTTGGAAGAGTTGTGTAAGTCTCTTCAGACTCGCCCCTGCCATTCAACTGCCTATCACCCCAATCAGATGGGCAGACTGAATGAGTGAACCAGTGCATGGAACAGATTCTGCGGTATTACACTGCCGCGGATTATTCAGATTGGGTTTCTCACTTTCCTATAGCCCAATATAGTTACAACAACTCTTTGCATTCTTTGATTGGTTGTTCAACTTTTTTGCCAATCATGGCTTTAATCCCGCTTTTAACATAGAGCCCAGCTGTGGATCTAAGGTTGAAGCGGTGGTGGACTTTGCCAAGATTATCAAGAAAGTACACCAGGGGGTTTCCACAAGTTTAGAGTCGGCAATGAAAGTGTATAAGGAGAACACTGATGGTAAGCGCTGAGTGGGTCTAGTGTATAAGGAAGGTGATCTCGTGATGCTTGATGCTTGTAAAATCCCTATCAAGCAGCCAAGAAAGAAGCTGGGGCCAAAGAGGATTGGCCCTTACCGCGTTGTTAGAAAGGTGGGACATGTCTCATACCAGCTAGATCTTCCCTCTTCATTTCAGATCTTCTTTATCTTTCATGAGAGCAAATTGAGATTGTTTGAGGGCTGCCCACCAGAGACTCCTGAGGCCTATCTCATGGATGGGGCGCCAGTGTGGGAAGTGGAGGAAATAGTAGCCTACCACCGAGTTAAAAGAAGACTTGAGTACCTGGTATCTTGAAAGGGTTTTGATGCTGCAGAGAACAGTTGGGTCCCAGAGCAGACTGTTTGCATGCCAAAGATCTGATTGAAGAATTTTATAAGCGTCTCCCCCAGGCCGCTGGCTCTCAACCCAAACCAACCGTTGCCTCTTTCAAAGTTGGCCCCAGCCCATAAGAACTTTTCCCTAGTGCAAGCCCCTGGAGGGGGGTTGAGCCCCATCGGGAGGAGAGGGTAATGTCATGGTTAGGTGACATGATAGTGAGTTCAACCCTAAGAATAAGGCTGGGCGGCAGGAGGCCCAGAAGGTGAAGCTTTAAGACCTCCCTGACCTCAAGCACATAATAGACTAACGCTGGGTACAAGTCAAATATGACCAGGTTGGTATTGGTGATTTGCAGAACGCCCAGCCCCTTTCATCAGCCCAGGAGTAAAACAAATTGTTTATCCAATTAACAACGATGGTACTATTTGGTTAAGTAAGGAACGGGGGTTCAAAACCTGTTCTATTTATGAAACTACGCTTTTGGGTCAGATAAAACTTCAATTGATTACTCAAGTGAAGTCAGTTTTGGTGTATACTACCAATTCAGATGATAGTGTTTGCCTATTGGCGAATTGGTGCCTGGAACCACTTTGGCAGACCCTGAATTACCCCAACATTGTTTGAATTTGTTTTTGTGACCAACATTCCTTGTTGGTCGACTTTTCAATAATAAACTTTCCAATTTTTTACTGTATCATTAAATGTTATTTTGGATGATCCTGTGCACGGACTCCTTTGAGGAGGTCTCACATTACATTAACCATTCTATTTTAAATAAAATGAGATTATCCCCTAGAGCACCGTTGGTTCACCCAGGTACCCTCCAACCTGGGACGTTTACCCTTTATCTCCTTGTGCATGACGTCACTTTTGGTTGGTTATATATCGCACTCCCTTGCTTTAGTTATATTGCTCCAGCACCCTCTGCTGGGCTCTAGTAGCTTTGGTACTAACAGCTAGTTTCCATGCGTTGGCTCTGTGCACCGTGAACTACCACGCTGGAAACAGGAGAGTTATAGACACTCTCCTTACACAGAATCCATGTGACCTATTGGCTGAGATTGATGAACCTGGTAGCGTTATCATGAGTGAGGACTTCAGTCAACCTCTCAGCGAATTCAATTAGGGTCAAGCTAAATTTTTCATTTATGATTTTGATGATATCCCATCCCCCAAACTTTTCACGCCTAAACACAATGATGCGCCTACCAAAGTGACCAACAGCTTGCCTTCAAAGCGGTGGCCTCCCCCGTTGCCCAAATCTATGCAAAGCAGTGGCCAAATCAGTGGCTCAATACCAACTAGGGCTGCCCACACTCTACTTCCCCCAATTTCCCCAAATCTCCCTGAAGTGATATTCAAAATTATTTGACAATGCCAAAGCCGCTGTCATGCATGTCACTAAACAAGCTGAATTTAACCCGTCTGCTAAAATAACCCAACAAAGTACCTTCAATTTTGCCCAGCTCCTCGATGCCCACATTCAAGATGAGCATCACTTAGCAGAATTTGGTGAAGATGTCTACTGCACTGCTTTCAATGAAGATGAGGAGGACTCAATCTACACCGCCATCCACCCACACTATGCTGATGCCCCAACGCCCTGGATATCCGCTTTGGTACATCCCTTCAATTATAATGACATTGTCATGGCAGATATGTCTGCAGAAAACCAGCCCAACCCCTCCACCCTCTGCCATGGTGGGTTAGCAGTTTCTGCACCACATTGGTTGAAGTTTTTGTTTTGGCTTCCCATTTATTCTTTTGATCAGGTTCTTTTGTTCTGTTTTGATTTTTGGTACTGTCCATCCCCTGGTTGGCATACCTCAAATAAATAAATTTTTTTAGTAATATAACAATGCACATACTGGTAAACTGTATTTTAGATATAATTGTTGTATTAGTGGCTTTTTAGAATTTACAAAATTAAGTTACTGGTATCTTTGAAGTTGATGAATTATACTAACCATTATCATTTGACTAATAGTCTATTAGAGTATATTACAAGAGATGAAAAATGTATGGTATCTAGTAATTTTTTATACCAAAAATGTATCAAAAGTAAAATTTTATAAGGTATCTAAGCTAATCCAGTTAATGCTAAAGAGATAAGATTAAAGTCAAATTGATATAAAGGTGACCTACTTTTCAATAAAACTCAACTATAGGGTTAATTCATTAACCTATGAATTGCTCTCTGAAAAATCCTTTCCAATAATATAATAATTCTGGTTTGATAATATAGCTGGACAGAATAACAATTGAGTCCCTACTAACTAGGCTATGGTGATGGTGAGCCCAAGTTCCACTAATGTGCACTACACAGTTCCCATGGAACTACATGAGGCACTAAGCAAGAAGTATGATGACCCCAAAGCATATTAACTGATGAGAAACCCACATCCTTTTAAAGGCTATGTTGGCTGTGATAGGTGCCATGATTGTTGGAATTACTACCTGAATGGCTGATTTAGATGCTTCAGATCATGGGAATCGATCCTAATCTGACTAAAAAGCCTAAAATTCTGTTAGGGACAATCCTCAAAAAAGTTGACAATTACTGAAAGTTGGAGCCAACCCTAAATGACACAGTCAGATCATGCTTCCTCTGAGCTACCCAACCTCAGGGTTCAAACCTGAGCCATGAGGCGAGCACAAGAAAATCAACCAAGATAATTGGGCTTTTACCAAATTCCTGATTTATTTAATTTATTAGATCTAGGCTTGGGATGCTTAAATTTTCCCCAAAACGTCTCTTAATTACCCTTAGATAGCTGGTATTAAGCTAATAAACTTAACGCTTTTTCTCCCTTTTCACATTTTAAGTAAAGTTGTATCTATTTAGAATTTGCCTCACCAAACTTGATATCTGGATTAACAAGAATTATCAACCAAGAGAAGCAAACAAGGTAAGTAAATTGCACCCTCAGACTTTGGGTCAACTGGCCAATTTACAACAAAGGGTCTGTGGTTTTAACATGTGATCCCAACAGAAAACTTTTCTCTCTCATTGCAATCACTTTTGCAACTTATTCAATTCAAGTCTAAATTTAATTTGATAATATCACAGAGGAGATTAGGTTGCGCCCATGTTAGGGAGCAGTTGGGTAAGTAAGGTAAAAGGCACAGGTGGTAGGCCTGAGTCTTTTAACGTTTGCAAACGCCCCAGAGAAACTGGCAGATTAGATAAAAATAAAAAACTGGCAGTTACTATTTCCCTGAAAATCCTTGCTTGGCAGGCGCGATGTAACCAGTACATCAACATGCCGCACTCTCAACCACTCTTGTTGGTGGAATATGGAGTCCAGGTGTTCCTGGATATTCAATAAACAGCATTGTGGGAAAAATTTTGTGGGGACGTGGACACTCATTTCCTGACCGCGGTGTATGTCGCACCTCACTCCATGTCATGCAGTTGGCTGGATCTCGGTTTCAAAAACAAGGAGGCAGCAGACAAAGATGCAGCGGTGCGCATTGTGAATGACCTCCCCAAAGGGCAGCAGGTCATCAAAACCAAGTGCACCAGATGGACAAAATCCAACCAAATTTTCCTCACATCTGACTTTTTGCCCAAAACGGTCAAGCATGCCTTTCTGGAGCAGCACCTGAAAGCTGGTCTCACCATATATGGCAAAATACAATTCTTCGAGATGCAACGCTTTACACTGATGCCACACCTGTGCACTGGAAAAGCCATTGCAGTTCTGACCCCAACCAAGGAGATTGTGAAGGACCTAACCCAGATCCCGCACTCCACTTTTATTAATATTATAGGGCATACCACCCACCATTTCTGGGTAACTGTGGACAGCGCACCCCCCATCTGCACCCACTGTGACGCGTTTGGCCATAAGGCACACGCATGCCCCACCAAGGTGGGCATCACATGCCAAGAGCACCCCTTGGAGGCCATGACCAACGGGGAGGCTCACTATGAACCAACCACCAGTACCAAAGAGGCCTTCCCGTGGGGAGCACAAGGCTGCTACTTACTAGTAAAGCCTGTCTCCCCTCAAGAGCAAAAGAAGGCCAAGCAGGCCCATAGGGCCGCGGCCAAGGAAGCGGCCAAGGCCACCACCACCATCCCACACTCACAACGCCACGAGGACATGGAGACCTTCGCGGCGGAAGCAACTTGGGAATCCATCACCCAATCAGATTGGGAGGCCCATGCCAAGCGGGCCACTCAATCTGAGGATCTGATGGGCGACTTGATCTCATTTGACCTTTGCAACCAAGCCCTAATTGTAACCAATTTGGTCTCCAACCTACCTGAAAATTTTTTTTGACCCAAAAGTTGGTGCACCAAACTCATCTGCACCGCAAAAAATTTGTTTGACAGCGGGGAAACCAAAAGTGAAGGCAAAATCCAACGCAAACCTGTCTGCTAAAATTAACAAATCTTCCAATAGCGTTGCTGCAAACACCCGCGCCACCATGAAGGCCCATGGGGATCCAGAGGAGGCTGGTGGGCCCGGATGCCCACCCCTCACACCTAAGGTTCAATGGGGGAAGCCTTCACTTTAGGGATGTTGAACATCGCCGGACTCAAGGTCTTGCCATCCCAGGCTAGGAAACTGAGTTTTTTACAAAAAAATTTACCCATGGACATCCTGGCCATCCAGGAGTCCCACTGTCTGTGAGGTTCTGAGTACGCTTGGAAAATCATGCTCCTCCCTTCCCTTTCCTTCTGGTCTGAGCACTGTGGGGTGCTTGTTCAGAAAAACATTTTTTAAATTTTTATCATCTGAATCCTTCCTCGATGGCTGAGATACATTGTCACATTTTTGTGGGCCAACGTGGCACATGCTATCATCATCATTTATGCCCCAACCTGTGCACAAGAGCGTCAGGAATTTTTCTTGTCAGTCAAATTTCTTCCATTACCCCCTGACCCTTTTGTAGTTGGCAACATGAACTGGTGGTTAAACACATCCACAGACCGCTGGCCTTCCTCATCCCACGCCCACCAGGGTCACGTAGAACTTCGCGTTCTAAAGGCCACCCTTGGGCTAATAGATGCGCTGCCACGGCAAGCCCCACTGCTCAAAAACATGACGCGCCCCCACGTCCACAACGGCCAATTAAGGTCCATGACCCGCATCAACCTTATCCTCACGCTGGCAAAATTCCAACCCCACATTTCCCACTTTCAAACAACAAAAATTGAATTCTCTGATCACCAGCTGGTCTCAATAACCTACCACTTACCTGTCACAGTGGCTAGGGCTCTGCATTGGTGCAAACTCTGCCTACCCAAACTCGCGTTGCCAGGATTTTCCACATGAGTGGAATCAGCAAATTCAGCAAAAGAGTTTATTACACCATTTTGTGCGGACCCAATTTCCACATGGTCAGCCTTCAAAGCGGATACCATCCGCCATGCTCGCCACCTCTCCTCCTGATGCTCATAAGCTACATCAGATGTCATCTCGCGCGCTCTGACAGAGTTGGTACACCTCGAGTCCAACATCCCAGCCACAGGCTACAGCCCTGCTTAGGGCTGGAAGTGGGCAGAAGCAGCCGCCCACCTCAACATTCTTGAAAGGCAACACAAACATCAGTTTGTGTTCAGTATAGGGCCAAACACATTACAGAGGGTGGCACGTGCTCCACTTATTTTTTTTAAAAATTCTTTGCACCACGCCAGAGCGTGGCCTGCACACAGGTGTGGAGATCAGACAATTTCGTCATGGATATGCCAACTGAAGTGGCAATTGAAATACAAAAGTATTACTCTGAGTTGTACTGATATGTTCCAATTAAGCTGGCCAAAATGGCGAAATTCTTCGATAGCACTCACATCTGCACCATTTCCCAATACCTGGAGTTAATATATTTGATTACTCTGGACGAACTCTGGTCCGCCATCCACGGTGCACCAAATCAGAAATGCCCAAGCCCTGATGGCATTCCATATGAGTTCTATAAGAAGTACTTCATATATTTATCCCCGCTGCTGCTTGCCTCCCTTAACCAGAGCCTTCTGGATACGCGTCTTCTACCAGGAGGGCAAGATGCCTTCACCATCACACTCTTTAAGAAAGGGGATATTCTAGACTTAGCCAACTGGCACCTCATTTCTCTAACTAACACGGATACAAAAATTTTAACTAAAATCATGGCTAACCGTCTAGGGATTGTAGCCTCTGCCACCATCTCCCCTGAACAATTCGGTTTCATACCCAGAAGGTCAATTTGGGACAGTGTGCACTCTGTGGCTAACGCATGCCAGTCCAAAGCCTCTGGGGCACTAGTATTCTTAGACCAACAGAAGGCCTATGATAGAGTAAAATGGGAATACCTCAGGGCCTGCCTCCACCAATTCCGCTTACCCCCTCGCTTCATCAGTTGGGTGATGATGCTTACAGAATCTGCAACAATGGCAGTGCGTGGCCCTGGCTTCCTAAAGGAAGTAGTCCGCCCTCAAAGTGGCCTACGCCAAGGGGACCCCCTTAGCCCACTCGTATATAACTTCAGCCTTGACCCACTACTTCAAAATGTGAATGCCCACCTAACTGGGGGTCCATGTACCAGGCCAAGCCCCAGTCAAGATGATGGCATTTGCAGATGATTGTGTGGTCGGGGTGTCTAATAATCAAGATGCACGCGCGCTTGAAGCTCTCATCCAGGTGTATTACCAGGTAAGTAATGCTGCACTGAACGCCTCCGAAACTAAAACCATCCTCCTTGGTCGGTATCAAACCTGCTGGGCCCCAGCAACCAGTGCCCATCCCGATCCATCTGCTTGCACACGTGCTAGCCTTCCCTGCCCACCCCACACCGCCCCACTTGTGCTCCCCTTCGTGCCACGCCCTACCATAGGGCCTGTCCGCCATCTGGCGTGTGGGTGGAGGCAGGCGGGTATGCCTCAGCAGTAATGGAAAGTCATATTCTAGACAATGTGACGAAGCGCATCGCTTCCCTCAGAGCCCACCCTAATTCCCTTACTGGCAGGGTTGTTTTAGCCAACTCTATGCTCCTCTCCAAAGTCTGGTTTAGAGCCCACGCCATCGCCTTCTCCCCGGGTTATTAAATCTATGTATGCCCTTCTACAAGGGTGGCTCTGGTCAGGACGCCCACCGCCAGTGCAGCTTGAGGTCATGTTTGGACCTCCTCGTCATCGTGGCATGGGCCTGCTCGACTTTAAAGCTCATGATGCCAAGATCCTGGGCACCTGGATTGCGGTTGTCACCACCCTTACGCTCCCCTCCCAACACTGGTCCTGCGCAGCCCGCTCCAACTTCTCTCGCGCCCTGGGCCTTACCAATCCGTCAAACCCTCACTCCTTGATGAAATATTTGGCTTCCCACCCATCGGCCACAGGTCCTCATGGTACTAAACCCCGCTTCAAACGAATCCTCCTCTCCATGCGGAGCACTGAGTGGAGAATCCATATTTGTAGACACACAGCCCAGAGAGGCCGTCCCTCTCCTCAGTTTACACAGGAGGTACAGGGGCTACCCATTCAAGATGATTTGATCCCCACACGGCCCCATGTCCTATCCAGGGTGGACTACCTGGACATGATGGTCATCCCTTACTCCATTGAGACTCCGAAGATTATTTGGAAATACGCACACCACCCCCTGTTGCTGCCTCAAATCTGCTCCCATGTGTGGTGCTACCTGAGGAGGGTGTACCATATGGCAGAGCGCTATAACGCTTTACACTCATCCTGCATCGTGCGTGGCCAGTATGGAACGCTATTCCACCGCATGGAGAATTGTTCTACCTCTAAAGTGATATGGCGCGAAGTTCAACGTCTGCTTGGTTAGGATCAAACACATCCCTTCAGTCTGTCAAGAGATATGTTTGCTTTATCAATGGCCTCCCCCTTCCACCCCCCCTCCGTGCTCTGGTGGTTGCAATCGCCATGTGGACTATCCACACGATTGTCTTGAAAGCCATCGCAGGCTCTACCCCCACCCTCCCAGAAGCTGTCCACAGATTCCAGTCTCATTTGGTGGACCACTTTCAGGCGTGGATGTTTGGATACCTCCCACCGCATCGCTGACAGCTGGTCTCCTCCTGGTTCCCAGTTTGATTCATCAACTTGGAACCCTTCCTCCACACGTGTTCAATTTTGGTTACGGCCCCTTTACACGTTCCACCCTCCTCCCCATAGTGGCGTTCCCGCTGGCAACAGGAGATAGCATCGCTTCTCTGGGGTGCCTTCCCTGTTACTGAGTTTCGTTTTCTTTTGTGTTTACTTTTGGAAGTGTCCATCCCCTGGTTGGCCTTCCCCGCAATAAATTTAAACATGTGATCCCAACAAGCTGGTGCTCCCTGCAAGGTTTCACCCTGAGTTTGTGGTGAAAATTATAAAAAAATAAAAGAAAAAATGGATAATAACGATTCTGTTTCAGAAAACTCCTCTAATCATGAAACTTCCCATCTCAGTGACTAGGCAATCAACATGAATGTTAGCAATACCATGACCAACCGCGATACTCTCCTTCCCCCTTCTACAGAAGTGACCCTTCATGCTCCATCCATCGGACAATACAGCTTACAACTATCTAACTTCGCTGAAGCTCTCCAGCTCCTCTTATCTGGGGACTTCATCCCTGGGTGCCAGGCCAATAGAAGAAGAACTCTTGTCATGCCAGCTCCTATGATGAACTTAGCTCAAAGTTCTTTGCTAGATAAAGAACAAGTTGGATCTGGATGTGTGGAATGCTATCTGCATCACTTTGTCCATCCCACTTTATACCATTTACTTCAAGTAGTGGGGTTCCATCATTAAGAATTACTCTGCCACTTGCAGCTATTAGAGACCGTACACTCGCAGCTCATCTAATTCTATCAATCTGCCTCCTAGTTCAGCAATGAAAACCAAACCATGATTCTGGAAAATCGACAGTATATTAATGAAATACAAGATGTGCTCACCCAGTTAGATCAAGGAGTCATGAGTTTTGTTTAGATTAAACTCACAACTCGTTTTAGTCAACTAGAGGTTGTTATCCATAATCAAGTCATAGATTGTACCCACAATTAATGCTCCAAGTTTGATAACTTTATTACCTCTATTGATAAGCTTCTTAAAACCAGGGAGGAAATGATCTACAAATTAAGGGAAGGCCAGAATAGTTTATATAACTCCAGGCTATAAGGAGTGCCTGGTGAGCAAGGGACTCCCAGCTATGATGGACGTGAAGGTGAGCGAGGACCCCTGGTCATGATGGACAAGATGGAGGAAGGGTGCCCCCTGGTCCCAGAGATCCTCCAGGACGCTGTAAGGAGAGTGTCTATAACTCTCCAGCCCCCAGCGTGGTAGTGTACGGTGCACAAGGCCAACGCCAGGGAAAAAGCCATTAGCTCGAAAGTTACTAGAGTCTAGCAGAGGGTGCTGAAGCAATAATAACTTAAGAAGAGAAGTGCAATCACGATCATAAACAACCCACCAAAAGTGACGCGGTGCACAAAGGGAAAAGGGGTAAACGTTACAGGTTGGAGGGAACCTGGGCGACCCAACGGTGCAACAGTTGAAAATTTAAGTGCATTAAAATAGATTGGTTAACGTAGCATGAGACCTCCTCAAAAAGGTCCGCACACAGGATTGCTAGAGATAACATAAGAAAAAACGGGAGAATGGGAAAGGTTTATTAGGAAAGTTGACCAACAAGGATTGTTGGTCATGGAAAACAGATTTAAACTTTGTCAGGGAAATTTAAATTTTCTGAAGTGGGCGCAAGCACCAATTCAACATTAGACAAACATTACCATCCAAATTGGTAG
This sequence comes from Massospora cicadina, assembly GCA_022478985.1. Taxonomy (NCBI): domain Eukaryota; kingdom Fungi; phylum Entomophthoromycota; class Entomophthoromycetes; order Entomophthorales; family Entomophthoraceae; genus Massospora; species Massospora cicadina. The sequence continues at coordinate 2,435 of JAKSZP010000422.1, read as the reverse complement.
AATACACCAAAACCAACTTCACTCAAGTAAACGATTAAAGTTGGATCTGATCCAAACGCGTAGTTTCATAAATGGAACCGGTTTTGAACCCCGTTCCTTAATCAACAAAATAGTACCATCATTGTTAATTAAATAAACAATTTGTTTTACTCCTGGGCTGATGAAAGGGGCTGGGCGTTCTGCACTTCACCAATACCAACCTGGCATATTTGGCTTATACCCAGAGTTGGTTTAGTGTGTGCCTGAGGTCAAGGAGGGCCTGAAGCTTCACCTTCTGGGCCTCCTGTCGCTTAGCCTTATCCTTAGGGTTGATACCCACTATCATGTCATTTAACCATGATGTTAACCCTCTCCTCCCAATGGGACTAAACCACCCTCCAGGGGCTTGCACTAGGGAAAAGTTCTTATGAGCTGGGGCCAACTTTGAAAGAGGCAACAGTTGGTTTGGGTTGAGAGCCAGCGGCCTGGGGAGACGCTTATGAAATTCTTCAATCAGATCTTTGGCATGCAAACAGTCTTGCTCTGGGACCCAACTGTTCTCTGCAGCATCAAAAGCCTTCCAAGATATCAGGCACTCAAGTCTTCTTTTAACACGGCGGGAGGCTACTATTTCTTCCACTTCCCACTCTGGCGCCCCATCCAAGAGATAGGCCTCAGGAGTCTCTGGTGGGAGGCCCTCAAACAATGTCAATTGCTTTCATGGAAGACAGAGAAGATCTGAAATGAAGAGGGAATATCTAGCTGTTATGAGGCATGGCCCACCTCTCTAACAACGCGGTAAGGGCCAATCCTCTTTGGTCCCAGCTTCTTCTCTCTCTCTCTCTCTCTCTCTCTCTCTCTCTCTCTCTCTCTCTCTCTCTCTCTCTCTCTCTCTCTCTCTCTCTCTCTCTCTCTCTCTCTCTCTCTCTCTCTCTCTCTCTCTCTCTCTCTTTTTCTCTCTCTCTCTCTCTCTCTGCATGGCTGCTTGATAGGGATGTTACGAGCATCAAGCATCACTAGATCCCCTTACTTATACTCTGGGCCCACTTGGCGCTTACCATCAGCGTTCTCCTTATAAACATTCATTACCGCCTCCAAACTTGTGGAAACCCCATGGTGGACCTTCTTGATAATCTTGGCAAAGTCCACTACCGCTTCAACCTTAGATCCACAGTTGGGATCCATGTTAAAGGTGGGGTTAAAGCCATGGTTGGCGAAAAAGAAGAACAACTGATAGAAGAATGCAAAGAGTTGTTGTAACTAAATTTGGCTATAGGAAGGTGAGAAATCCAATATGAATGATCTGCGCCGGTGTAACACCGCAGAAAATGTTCCAAGCACTGGTTCACTCGTTCAGTCTTCCCATCTGATTGGGGGTGATAGGCAGTTGAATGGCAGAGGCGAATTTGAAGACTCTTACACAACTCTTCTCAAGAGATTGGGGTAAACTGGGGTCACCAGTCACTGATTATTTCTTGGGGAACCTCATGGAGCGCAAACACATGAGTGACGAAGCGCCTAGCCATCTCAGCTGCAGTTATTGTCGTTTTGCAATGATTAAAGTGGGCGAACTTCGTAAATGGTCTACCACCATGATGGCATCATAACCATCAGAGGCAGGTAACTCCACAATGGATCCACTGATAGGAAGTCCAGGGCCCTTCAGCTTTTTGGACTGGTATCAACAACCCCGCTAAAGATTGACAATTGGGTTTATTTGATTGCAGATCAGGCACTCTTTACAATACCGCCCCACCTGAGCAGGCAAGCCCTTTCAATTGTACGTGCATCATATTAACTCCAACGTCTTTGCTTTACCAGGATGACTAAAGGTGAGTCCATCATGATGGTACTGGATGATTTCCAGGCGCAGTGGTCCAGCAGGAACCCATAGGCGCCCCTAAAACCACACCATCTCATCCTTCACGTGATAGCCCCTGAATAGATCCTCTTGATTTAAAGCGCTCTTAGAAAGTACCATAGTATATTCAGCTGATAGCAGCTGAGAAAGTACTACCTTTCTGAACATACTATATTCCTACACATTTTCCAGAGGTGCAAGCGCTGGCCCATTGGCGGTGGAGAGGGAAGTTGAGACACAATTTTATTTGGCGGAATCATCACCTGTATGTTATGAACTTCTACCTCCTTTGAATCAGGAGCTAAAACAGAGTTGCGGCTTAAAGCATCTGCCAAACCATTATCCTTGCCCTTGGTGAACTCATAAGAAAAAGAAAATTGGGCAAGGGTATCATGCCAATGGGTCTGTCGTGGGGTTAGGACATGAGGGGGTGTAGTAGTACAGCAAGGCACGGTGATCTGTATGTACACGGAATGGATGGGTGGAGCCATGCAAGTGGTGAAGCCAATAAGTCAGCGTCTCCACCACTGCTAGTAACTCTTTGTCGTAAATGGCGTAATTCAACTCAGGCAAAGACATTTTCCTAGAAAAATAT
>JAKSZP010000421.1:0-82232 GCA_022478985.1 Massospora cicadina | reverse complement strand
GCCTATGAAGTTTCCAAAAGCCCATAGGGACGTCGCGCTCAACCAATTCCCCAGGTGGCAGTGCTCCTCATGTTCAAAGAGAGATATAATGTAAGTCTTGGGGAGCACCACTTGTGCCTCAAATGCGTGAAATTCTAGATCTGCACCAAAAAGGGCAAAGAAAACAGCCTCTCTCTTATAACACAGGGATATTTTTCCCATTTGGTGGATGAGATGTGGATGATGATATACCCCATCAAAGTTTCCCTATTTCCCCCCCTTTTTCTACCATGCAAGAGCTGCTTCAGCGGATTGGGGGGTGTGCATGGAGGTGGCAGCAGCGATAGGACATTGCCAGAGGGAAAGTGGAGGGCAGCTATCCCTGGTTAAATTTTTTTGGCTCCACTGAGAAGGCGGAGAAATTAAATAAATATAGGGGTAATGGAATCTAGCTGGTCGCATTATAATCAGGTTTGTTACACACCAATTTTCTCCCCCTCCTGCCAGAGAAATGGGGTCAAACTCTAGTGGGTTCAAGGGTGAAAAATCCTTTTGCTACCAAATCAGAACAACCTTATGCAGTTTGGCCAAGTGTGCAACCAGTTGCCACAAATGAAGCATCACCAATCCAACAAGTGGAATTTTGGTGGTAGGAAAGGTTTAGTGGCGAAATTTGAGTAAAAGTCAGTTGGTCAGAAGAAGGCCAATTTGGCGTTGAGTTAGTTGTGAAATCTCATTCTGCCAGAAATGATTAGGATTGCAATGCCTCAGTTCATGTAACCACATTTATTCCCTAATCCCTGCAGTACTTAAGACAACCATCCCTCATTGGTATGGTTGCCAGTCAATTTTCAATATTTTTGTTTAAATAAGTATTTTTCAAACCACTTTTCAGTTCCAAATTTTTATCATTTTCTGCCGCTGCCACTATTAAGTACTATGTTCCTGGGGTTGCACAACAGCTGGACCTTAGTGGCCATTATTATGACATTGCTGCCTACCCTCTTCAAATAGAGATTATCTATTTTAATGGCCTTTTGTGGATATTCTCACTTGTGGACGCCCTCTGGAGTTAAGATATACTTCTATCGTTGGAGATCATTTCTCCCCGTAGGGTGAGGTTCTGTGACCTGTCCAAATGCACACCATCTCATGGCACCCCAGCGCATTCAGAGCCCTCCATGGGTCCAAAGGAGTAAACTGCAGCGAAAGTTGCTGCCACTGCAGCAGCCACAGTCTGGTCTAGTAGGAATAGCGGTGACGGTGATTGTCAGTCACCGCCACATTATCACTTCTCTCCTCACCCATTACCAGTTTGTTTGGATGGCAATGCCCATAGCATTATGAGTTTCTTTCTGGGTGTTCACACGCCTTTACTACAATGCCAGTCTCAATTTAATTTGCCACTTCCAAAAAATATCAGTCCTCCAAACCTACAACTACCTACTGATTGGTTAAGCCTAATTGGGTCTGGCATACAGTGCCTATTGATATTATAGGACCCTTCCAAACCAGCATTCTTGTAACGCACTGGCTCCTTCCAATGAGCCACGAATGAGTTGGGCAACAGGATCCATGTTACAGACCATAGGGCTGACAGGGCTCCTGATACTACTCTTTGTGCGCGCGCTACAAGATTGGACAAGCACCCCTTGGAAGACAGTTGCAAATATACTTAACCCCAGCAACATGCCTTGACTTCAAGACAAGGTATAAAGGGAGGCAATAGCTCTCCCAAGCTCACTCTCAAAGTCCAATTCTTGTTGATTCAAGCCAAACATGGCTGCAGTTAGGCAATATTTTAAATAAACTCAAACTATAAATATATGAATTTTAAAGTTCTTTTATTTAATATTGGCCAGGTTGATAGAAAACAGAACTGAGAAGCCTCCAGCTCCCAGTTCCTTCCCTATATACACATGCTACAAGCTAATATAAAATATAACACAAGCTTATGGTGCTAATCTGACTGATGCTTGGTGTAAACCTTACAGCAGGATCGCGGAATCCTCACTCAATGGTTCTGTGCCAGTTCCAATCCTCAACAGTTCCGCACCAGTTCCATTTCAAATTCCAAATGAACCGCGAAAATTCTAAGCATCTGTTCCATTCCATTCTTGATTCAAATCCAAATCGAATCTCAAAACTCCCCATTTTACTTGATTCTCGTTTTTCCTCGATTTTGGACGCCCATCTGGCTCCTTGGCCTCCTTCAAGCTCCTGCCCCTTATGCGTCCCTGCCAGGACCAACTCCCCCTCCTCCTCCATACATCCGAACACAGCCTGCCCTGTCTTACCAAAGATCAGGGCAATGTGATGCTGAGGATAGACCTCAACCGTCACATCACCCCCCCTAGACAGAAAGAACTCTTGGATTTTCTCAGGACATTGGGCACAATCCCTAGCTGACTGCCATGTGGACTCCTCAATAGGATGACCCACCCAACGTACCAAGAATGAACGACGTCCTCTCACCACTTTGGTGTCGAGAATCTCCTCAACTTCATACTCCTCGGCTCCTTCTCCAGCTGGGAATAAAGGGGAAGGACTTCCAGGTGGCTGGCCAAAGAATGGCTTGAGCTGCGATACGTGCAACACTGGATGAGCTCTTGACCCTTCTGGGAGCTTCAGCTCAAATGCCACCTCGTTCACCGCCCTCACTACCTGATATGGGCCCAACGCCACCGGCCCCAATTTCAGGCTCCTTACAGGCAAGGCGTAGTTCCGAGCATTCACCAAGACCCAATCACCTCTCTTGAAAGCTCTACCTTCAGATCTATGCCGGTCTGCCTTCCTCTTCTGAGCCGTGACTGCCACCACCAAATTCTTCTTCAGGAGCTCCAGGGTGTCACGGGTATCTCGTGACAGTTCATCCGCCACTGGATTCCGCCCTTGCTCCCTAGGCCCCATACCCTCTGGGTGTTGGCCGTGATTTGCGAAAAATGGGGTCATACCCGTGGATGAATGCTTATGATTGTTATAAGCAAATTGAGCCAGCTTCACCCAATATACCCAGTCATCCTGCCGCCCTGAAACATAGCACCTCAAATACTGCTCTAATATCTGATTTACTCTCTCAGTTTGGCCATCTGACTGAGGATGATATGCTGACGAATGGCAAGCCTTGATCTTTAGATTTCCCAACATGTGGAGCCAAAATTTAGATGTAAATTGCAGACCCCGATCTGACACAATCTCTTCAGGCACCCCATGTCTGGAGAAAATCTCATTACAAAAATCTGTCCTGCCACTTTTGCAGAAATGGTTGACTGACAAGGGAAAAACTCTGCATATTTAGTCAGGCGATCCACCACCACCATCAAGGCATCCATCCCATGTGACTTGGGCAGTCCTGAGATGAAATCCACACTCACTGAGGACCATGGCCTAGAAGGAATTTGAAGCGGCTTCAATTTCCCCCCTGGTGCCACCTGTTGGGCCTTTGCCCTGGCGCAAACCACACAATGCGAAACATACTTCCGCACCACCTCACCCACTTTTCTCCATGAATAGTGACGGCGAACAAGATCTAACGTCTTCTCTTGACCGGGATGACCTGCCAGAGGATGGTCGTGATTAGCTGCCATTACCTCTTGTTGCAGACTCTTCACCGGGACCCAAATCCTTCCCTCATGGTGTATGATACCACCCAAACTGAGAATCCCGCATGCCCCCTGCTTGCCTCACCTTCCCCTGTCTCTTCTCTTATCCGTTGGCCCATCTCACATCTTTGCTGTGCAGTCCAGATTCTTCCTGCCATTCCGTCTCTCCAGCCCTGGATCGTTGCAAACAAGTTCTGTGGCAACATCGTGGCTGTGTTGAACTTCCTCAACTCCTCATCAGAAAACACCAGTCCAGAATCACGGCTCAATAAATCTGGCAAGATATTTTGTTTTCCAGCTTGTATTCAATCCGCAGGTCATATTGAACCAACTCTAAGTGCCACCGGGCCTGCCTCTGGTTCATCAGGCATGGGGACTTATAGTATTCTAAGGCCCGATGGTCCGTTCAGATGACAACTAGGTGCCTGGCATACAATAGGTGGTGTTGTCACTCCCCTAAGGCTGCAACTATTGCCAAAAGTTCCTTATCATAAACTGGATAGTTGGTTTCAGCTGGTGCCATCTTCTGACTGAAATAACAGACAGGATGTTCAACCCCATCTTTACCCTCCTGCAACAACACGGCTCCAAGTGCAAAATTTGACGCGTCAGTCTCTAACACAAATGGTTTGTTTGGGTCAGGGTGTGCCAGAACCGGGGCTGTCAGAAAACTCATCTTCACTTGCTGAAATGCCCTCTCCTCAGCCTCCCCCCAAACGAACGGCACATTTCCCGTCAGTCTTGTCAACGGCACAGCCCATTGGGCCAGATCCCTAGAAAACCTCCGCACGAAATTCACCACCCCCAAGAAGCTTCACACTTCAGTCCTATTCCCAGGAGCCTTCCATTCCCGCACCGCCCGCAACTTATCAGGACAGATCGCTATCCCTTCTTGGAGGACCACGTTCCCTAGGAAGGACACCGATTCTTTATTGAACTCGCACTTGGATGGCTTCAACTTCAAGCCCGCGTTCCTAACCACCTCCAACACACTTCTCACATCCCTCACATGGTCCTGTACCGATTTGAAAAACACCAGGATGTCATCCATATAGGCAACACAACACTTACTCACTAAGTCCCCCAATACATGATCAATCATGCGCTGGAAAACTGCAGGGGCATTGCGTAGGCCAAATGGCATAACCCTGTACTCGAAGTTTCCCAGATGACATTTGAATGCCATATACCGCTGGTGCTCAGGGCGAACAGGAATTTGATTAAAAGCGTCCACCAAATCCAATTTGGTGAACACCCCACACCCGGAGATCATGGGCAGAATGTTCTCCATGAGTGGCATTGGATAGGGATCAGGTTCAGTTACCTCATTCAGGCGTCGGAAATCAACACAAGGACGTAACTCCCCTGACTTGGGAACCAACAGGACTGGCGAAACCACCGGCGACTTGGAGGGCACAATCAAACCCATATCCAGCATCTTCTGGACATAACCCTCCAATGCCTCTCGGGCCCGGGGATTCAACAGATAGACTGGACAGCCCTTTGGTAACTCAGAGCCTTCCTTAAACCAGAAACCAAATGCAAAATCCCCTGTAAGTGAAAAAGGCGCATCACCTTTAGGCTCAAACACCTCCGCGAAATCCTGATACTCCCTTGGCAATCCTTCCGCTGACACACTTGAGGTGATTCCACCCATGTGCTTCACCAACGAACCTTGGGACTGAAACATCCATTTAAACGACCCCTGGCCTCTAGGCGACAGCAGAACCCTCTCTCTCTTCATATCAAACTGTGGACGGACATGGTGCCACCGTCTCATCCCCAGCACCACAGAATGTGGCAGGTGAGCCACGGCATGAAACTCCTCCCTGAATACCTCCGGGCCTTGCCTCAACAGGACCTTGGCCTGTACTCGCCATACCGCCGTTCTTTTAGAGGTGTCTGCCAACTTCACCCATCCATCCTTCTGTAATGACAATCCATGGCTTCTTGCCCACTTCTCCTCAACATAATTCTCCCCAGCTCCGGTATCAATCAAAGCTAGAACTTCACCGCAATCCCTTCCTTCATCCCCACGAGCACACTGATGGGCAAAATCAGATAAGGATAAGATGAAGTAAGCGGTTTATTTTGAGGTACCAGATTCACCAGTTTCTTGCGAAAATTATAAGGAGCCTTCTTATTCTGAGCCTCAGGATCCTGAGTGGTAATCCCAATGGGAATCCTTGTCTCTCGCACCTCCACCATACCCTCAGGATTCCCTTGACTCTTCTTCCCTTCCTCCACATAGCTAAACCCCTTAGCACCATATATGGGCTCGGAACCTGCCCTTCTTCCACCACTCTGTCCTTGGAATCCCACTGGGGTTCGCACAACTTCCTGACGGGCCCGTACCAAACTCAACTGTCGTTCTACCTGCAAGGCCAAACCCACCTCTTCCTCCAACGTCGCTGCAGGTTTCACCGCCGCCATTGCCAATAATAGATCAGCTTGCAAGTTTTGGCGAAACATGCGTGGAAGCTGAGACTCAGGTGCCTTTGCTGCTCTTGCCAATGCGCGGAACATCTGGCCATACTCCTCCACTGACTTCTTCCCTTGACCACACTGCAGTAAAGCCGCCCAGGCCGAATCTTGCGTCTCATCTGGACATGCTGCACAATCAATCCAATCCAGACATTCCTCCACTGATACGGGTAACCATGACTGCTCTTCCAAAAGTTCTCGCACCCAGTTGGACTGCTTTACTGGAAGTGCCAACAGAACCTGACTTAACTGCAAGGCAAACGAATCCTCCCCACCCGCTGCCTTTGTCAAACGTCCCTGAAACTGAACCCGGCTAAACGTCTGGTGGATTAGTTCCAAGTCTTCCAATTTCAAAACCGTGGGAATTCTTCCCTTGTCCTTCCCAGGCCCTACCACTTTCCCACCATTCCGGGACACACACTCAAGACCTGGTATAATTCATGAAGCAAAAAGGCGGTGGAGAATATCACCATCAAGAGTGTTGCAGTATGGTTATACCACTTTGGAAACACAACTTCTTCTGGCACCTCTTTTGCTTGCCACCACAACGACAGGAAAGTAAACGAGTTCTGTTTAATGTAACGCACTGGCTCCTTCCAATGAGCCAAGAATGAGTTGGGCAACAGGATCCATGTTACAGACCATAGGGCTGACAGGGCTCCTGATACTACTCTCCTTGTGCGCGCGCTACAAGATTGGACAAGCACCCCCTGGAAGACAGTTGCAAATATACTTAACCCCAGCAACATGCCTTGACTCCAAGACAAGGTATAAAGGGAGGCAATAGCTCTCCCAAGCTCACTCTCAAAGTCCAATTCTTGTTGATTCAAGCCAAACATGGCTGCAGTTAGGTAATATTTTAAATAAACTCAAACTATAAATATATGAATTTTAAAGTTCTTTTATTTAATATTGGCCAGGTTGATAGAAAACAGAACTGAGAAGCCTCCAGCTCCCAGTTCCTTCCCTATATACACATGCTACAAGCTAATATAAAATATAACACAAGCTTATGGTGCTAATCTGACTGATGCTTGGTGTAAACCTTACAGCAGGATCGCGGAATCCTCACTCAATGGTTCTGTGCCAGTTCCAATCCTCAACAGTTCCGCACCAGTTCCATTTCAAATTCCAAACGAACCGCGAAAATTCCAAGCACCTGCTCCATTCCATTCTTGATTTGAATCCAAATCGAATCTCGAAACTCCCCATTTTACTTGATTCTCGTTTTTCCTCGACTTGGACGCCCATCTGGCTCCTTGGCCTCCTTCAAGCTCCTGCCCCTTAGGCATCCCTGCCAGGACCAACTCCCCTCCTCCTCCATACATCCAGACACAGCCTGCCCTGTCTTACCAAAGATCAGGGCAATGTGATGCTGAGGATAGACCTCAACTGTCACAATTCTTAACTTTAAATATGTCATTGTAGCAACTGACCACTTACTAAGTGGGTTGCAACTAGAGCCATTAGAGATTTGTGAGCAATATCAACTGCAATGTTTATAATGGAACAGGTAATACCTTTTCATGGATGTTTGCAAGCCTTCCTCACACATTGCCAAAAGGTTCACATCTTAAGTTGTTCCCAATCTGAATGAGTTGATGGAAAAATATAAATTCCTTACCATCCTTTATTATCCCAATACCAATGGGATGGTGGAATGTGCCAACAGTACTTTACTACAAGCTCTCTGAAGGTTTGCCAACAATTCACTAATTTAATGGGTCATATAAGTGGACTCAACTGTTTTCACTTACAAAATCAGTTACCTTTCAATATTAGTTACCATTGTGGTACAGGATATATACCTTTACACCTTTTGTAAAGTTGACAACCTGTTTTACACCCTTTGAAACATTTAATCATTACTAATGAGGACATTATTGAGCATATGAGTACTTTGACCAACTGATGAAATCCCTGATCAAGATTTAGACTGAAGCCTATGGGGTAACTCTTATCAGTAAAATTATTGGAAAAATAGGGATGATGTGCATAGGCTCACAGTGGTTAGCTTAGCAGTTGGTGATTGAGTCGCTTACTGTGATACTTATAGATTTATGTCAGTTGCATTAGTTATCCACTTTGTGGAAAACAGTCCCTACATTATATTTGACCAGGGATGCTGCTGAAGCATATAATATTTGTCGCTTGATTGACAAAAGAATAGATAATCATGCTCTATGCCAAATTTCTAGACCTTTTCATGATTTGGATGGCTGCCCTATCAAAAATCAAGTATTAAATCAAGTCAAGGGTGGAAGTGTTAAATAATCATTGACTTGATTCCTGGTTTGCAAATTAAAGTCATAATACATACTCAATTCTGTTTTTAGATTTTACTCTAAAATGGGTTGCAATGTAGTCCTCTGATACTTCCTATTTGAACCCTTTTTTGACAATTCAACTCCCTCCCATAACTGCGTTTTACAATAGTCAATGATCCTCATCACAAAAGCTCTTTTGAATCTTGAATGTAGTGATTTGACTATAAATAGTATTCACCTATCTTAAATAAAGGAAAAATAGATAATCGCATATTTAACATGTCTAAACAATGCTTATATTTACAATAGTATAGATATACAATTCAGATAATATTATACATTAAGCTAGGAAGCTTAAGGCATGCAAAATGCTAAATTTTTTGGTACTAAAAACATTTTATTTTTCAATGTGAGTTGGGTAGCAAAATATACTCATTATAATAATGGGAGTTTATGATACCAGGGTATATATACCACTATGCTATATGTGGGAAATTCAGCTGATGATATTCTATCCTTAACTAAGATTACAGAAAATGGTGTCTGACAATTTTTTTAAATTTTCCAAAAGTCAATCCTTTAATCTAAAAAGCTTAAATTATTAGGAAAACCGCAACTCTGTTCAGCTAAGAGGCATATTTATACTTTTTAAAAGCAGTATCCCATCTTTGTTATATTAACTAAAACATAAACCAAAAATAATATTAATAGCTATATAGATAAATTCTTGGTCTCTGGCAGTAGTAATACCTCGGAATAATATTAAGGCAGATAAAACACTCGATTATTATAATGGCCGAGCTTTGGCATAATTAAATCGCAGCCCAATATTCATATTATGTGCGCATATCGCCTCCAAATCCAGCGCAAAAATGATTATTCAAAAAAACTAGGCTTTAAAGACTAAAGCCCAAGCAGATGCAAATTCAAAAATCAGACTTTTAATTTCGTAGTAAGTCATTATAAAGCCAACATATAAATCGTGTATAACTTTGCTTTTGCTATATTGAGCTTGTTATCCAGCCTTAAAGACTTCAGTATCGTCAAGTGATCTAAACTTAGATTTGGGGATCTCGGAAGGTACATACTTTAAATCAATCACTGTATCATCATCTTCAACCGAAGGTCTAACTTGAGGTAAGCTGAGTACTGCGCAAACAAACAGTAATGCCAATTTCATTTTTCCCTATTGACTTCCAACATACTGCTTTATATTATCTTCACCTATCGCTTAATACTCGTACCTCTGAAAATCAAAACGATTCCGCTAATCTGCAATGAGAACCTCATTTTCATAAATAGAAATATATTTAAGTAACTTAGCGGTTCATGTTTGAGACTATTACTCAATACCAACACCTTGAAACCCATATTATATTTTTATTATAAATCTAGCTAGTTTTTACAACGCTTAATTTTAAAACCAACATATTATACATATTGGTATTAAAGATCTGTTTTAGGGTGGTTAGCCGGGCAGGTAAAACTGCTTCCACCCTAGTAAAGGTTTTGAGTTCGAAACCTTTACTGGCTAGAAAAATTCTCGGTGTGGTATATTGTCCCAAGGTCGACCCACCTCGAATAATTTTTTTAAAGATCTGTTTTAATTAATGTTCCGAAATTGCATTCTAACTTACCGTTTGTACCTTTTTCCAAAATTTAACACTGTAAACCTTTATTTCTTAATTTTGCGTACATTTTCGGAAGTTAAAGCCAACTGGAATAATAGTTTTTATTCATAATAGAAGTAACGAGCCAATTAGCACTTCTGTTGGCCTCGTTTCAGGATAGGAAATATCATTTCATAAGTTTGAATTATATTATCTGCAGATACTTTATCTTAAGATTGATATTTTCTTCTACCAATATTGATATTACAGTTACTATTATCTACAACACTGTTTAAAGATAATATATTTTTCTGCATCATTATCATTTTAAATAGCAGTTTGGTATTATTTGGTTTATTCAATAGATCAAAAGGTTTTACCAAGTGATTTTGTAGTTACAGGGTTTTCCACGCCAATTCATATTTTTTACAATTATTTTTGCATCTATTGCAAGCCAAATCTTATATTTTTTATTGGGGTTTTCATTATTTTCAAGCCAATTTTTATATTTCATTGTTTTTGTATCAATGGACAAATTTCAGCTTAGTTTTAATAGATGAAAAATTAATAAAATATACAAAATGGTCAGTAACAGCTGCAAAAATTAATGAAAAATATGAGTTGCTTGATATGAATGCAAGATCAATGGAAGTATATGATTAGGCTTGTAATGCTGCAAATTGGCTTGTAAAGCCCTGTTACTAATTTGATAGACCAATTAATTCTAAACTTATTGATGATCTATCCACAGATATATGAATCTAAAATATTTGATTTATATCATCTGGTAAATTAAAAGCTCAAGTGTTGGGCTTCTGTTTTGAGAGGCTTGATGGTAATGTTCCCAAGAAGCCCAACATTCAATTCTTATTAGAATATAAGGCTTTTACAAGTATTTTATTTCTTTTAAGAATGGCCAAGTCTCACTTAATTCTTGGAAGTTAGAGTATCCATCTTATGATAAGAGGTGAATGGACATATTTAAGTAAAGTCATCAAAATAGAGATTATATATATACTATTTTTACTTTGATTTCATCATTTTGTATTTTGATTTCAACATTGTAGGAATCCAGCTTTTTAGGTGCTTGTTGGTGCTAATGCTGCTGGATCCCACAAAAGTCTTAATAATTTTATAAAAATTTACTAATAAAAAACTTGGATTTTTATGAGTTTTTTATTAATAAGATGGGGCAGTATGAAAACAATCGCTCTCAATATTTGACTAAACAGTATTTAAGCTGTTTCAAGGGTCAAGGGACGATTTGAGGATAGTTTCATAATAGCTTAGGTGCTTCTGAATTAGATAATATGGAAAGTGCTCATATCAGATCTTAGAAAAAACGAGTTCCTTTTTGGGAAACTGATAATTAGGGTTTTGGGGCAGAATGTACCCATGTGGTAAGGTCCTGATGAACTTTAACAAATCACCACTAGCTAAAGTATTTTCACCTTGGGGGAATTCTGACACCTCTATAAAAGGGGGTAATCCCCATGTAGGTGCTTTGAGGGACTTGGTGATGGTGGGGGGAGTACCTTCCACTGGTTGCCCCAAGATCCATCGTGGGGTCAGGGAAATCTGACTGTTCATTTGTACATTAATTGCCTAAGCAGGTTTCATAATGGTGTTACTCCAATTAATGGGGTTCCACCAATAATTGGCCAGAGTCTTTTGGCTTATATTTTCAAAATCATCATTAGTTTTTAATAAAACACTTTTCAGATCTTCAAAATTCTTATATGGCTGATATTTCCCTATTTAGGCAGATTTTGACCCACAAAATTCTTCTTTTGAGGCCTGGAAGGCAAATGTCTGACATTTCCCCCTCAAGAATGTTGGAGGTGAGTAGGACCAAAGGAAATGGCCATGAACGCAGTTAATGGTGAGTCCAGAGGAGATAGATTTGATAGACTACTCATCCCCTCTGTGGGATCCGCCAATGGATGCCACGAATAATTTAAAAAGTGAGGTATTTACTTTATAATAAAAGTAATAAATAACACTTGTTAAAATTTTTTATGGTTTTTTATTGTTAGCCAGGGCAAAAACCAGGAAAGGTCCCTTTGTTGATACTAGCTTTTCCTATTTAAACTAGTTTGATTTTTGAGACCAGGGGTATTTGAGGCAAAAAAATGCAAAGCTCAGTTATCTAAATTAGGAAATATAGGCTTTTGGCCTATCAGATCAAAGATAAAAATTTTTCAGAGGTAGAACTGACCCATGTGGTAACAATTTGATGAATTGTATCCAATCACCAGCGAGTAAAATCTTTTCACCTTGGCGGTGGTCAGACTCAGATGGTAACAATTGGGTAATTTGGCGATGGTCAGACTCAGATGGTAATGATTGGCTGATTGTTACCCTATCATCTTCAAGTAAAATCTTTGCACCTTGGCGGTGGTTAGATTAAGATGATAATGATTGGTTAACTCACACCCAATCATCAATGGGTAAAATCTTCTTGCCTTGCAGAGTTTCCAATACATACAATATGATACTCCTCAAATTTGACCGTGGAGTCAGAGTAATCCTATTATTAATTATTACCTTTTTAAGCCGATTTTTATGATAAATTGTATTTCTCCAGTTGTTAGGATTCCACCAAGAATCCACTAAGGTTTTTTCGCTGTGGGTACTCATATCGTTGATATCCACAATATTATTAGAAGATTGTGCAGGTGATGGGCCAATCATAGTAGCAGATTTGGGAGCACTAATACCTTCAACATTCTATTTCTTACATCGAAAAGGAGAATGTCTGACATTGCCCCCCTCAAGAATGTTGGTAGGGGTGTTGCGGTTATGGTAGGGTAGTACCTTTTTATCCACTTGAGAGGTAGGAAGGGGTGCGGAGCTTATTAGCAACCTACCCTTTCTTTTGTTGTGGACTTTGTGGGGTTAGTGTACATGCAAGAGTAATCCTTCTTGTTGGGTTTGGTATTGGCTAGAACTAAGGGAACTTTATAATTGAGTAACAACAAGATCCCTTGCTTCATATTGATAATGCCATCATACTCAATTATAAATTAAATTTCTATGAGCATATCATAAGCGTTGTTTTCTAAGGCCACAGCGGGGGCTGATAGGATAAGCTTCCCAATACGAATGGGTAGGGATGAGTAAGCACCCAGCGCACGGGTGTTATTAGGACCAGCAGTTCCAAAGTCTTGGTTGTACTCCAAGTCAGGTGCAAGCTTGATCTTTTTCATCAGCTTAGAAGAGATTACGTTCACTGGGAGCCTGTATCTAGGATGGCCATCACCCTAACTTTTTGGATAACCACTTCAACCTTTGTAAGTATCCCCCCCAAAGTGGGTGATAGTGCTAAGACCTCCCTAAGATGAAAATTGGAGGTTAATTTGCATGCAGTCTTGGGGTAATTTTTTGGATGGAAATCATGGTATGGCCGTGCTGGATAGGGCGAATAAGATGAGACACCACCTCATCTGCATCGCTAGCAGTATCAATGATGATTGGCTCCCCCAAAACTTGGCAGAGGTACATCTCTTCAGGTATGGTGGCTTCATCTACTCCTCCAGCATTCAAGCAATCGGGAACTTCCACTTCAGCAGGTGCCCCTACAACATAATAGCCAACCTCATCCATATCCCCCTTAGAATCATCCCCTGGGGTATTTGTAACGTGAGGTAGTGGCATAAGTTAATTAAGTGAGTTAGGCACATTAGGTTTGTCAGCAATAGGGGTGCCTTTCCCTATGCTGACATTTCTTTTCCCTGCTCCTGTTCCTTGGCGTCGGCTTTCTTTTTCCAGCACATAGCCTCCTTATGTCTGAACCTATCACAGTACTTGCATCGAGGGCGTTCAGGACGTTTTGCTTTGGGGTTTTGCTCTTCAGGGCCCATTATCTGAAGGGGCTCCTTCTTGTCTCCAACAGTGAGGGTTTGGGGCTTGGGCTTTGGATACTCAATGGTTAAAACTTGAGGACGAGATACTGCCCCGCATGAAACTTCAGGCTTATGGAAATCAGCGACATCTATTAGCGCCTCCTTGATATCTTGAACGGTACGGAAATAGCGTTTAACAGAGGTGATGTGCATCGCTAGCGATGGGTAAGATGCCACTCCAGTCAAAACGGCGGCTACAGCATCATCCAAAGTCAACATCTTTGAGGTTAACAATGTCTGTGCTTCCAAAATAGAATCGTTCCACAAAGGGAACACTGACTCTCCTTTTCAGATACTCATATGCATAAAGGCTTGCTTCTTCATGCTTAAAGCCTGTTTTGAGCTGAACGTGTTTATGAGAGCCTCTTTAACTTCGGACCAGGTGCCAAGAGCATCCATATGTGGGACCATCACCTCCTGTGCCATGCGGCCCAAACAGGAAAGTATATGTTTGGCCTTCTGACGATCAGTTGCCCCTTCCATAGCTGCTTCATAAACGTATAAAAATGAAGCAATGCTACCCTCTCCAGGGATAAACTTATCTTTAAACGTAATGTGAATGAATTGTAGTCATTCCCAGTAAGGGCATGGATAGCTGGAGCTTCTGTTATTGGAGTTT
This sequence comes from Massospora cicadina, assembly GCA_022478985.1. Classification (NCBI taxonomy): domain Eukaryota; kingdom Fungi; phylum Entomophthoromycota; class Entomophthoromycetes; order Entomophthorales; family Entomophthoraceae; genus Massospora; species Massospora cicadina. Next base: position 67,766 of record JAKSZP010000421.1, on the reverse strand, counting down.
CAGAGCAGTAGCTTAACTGATCAAAGGTCCGTGAAAGGTGATCAAACTGATCTTACATGGCTTTTAGCTGGGTTTCCATTTTAGAGAGGGCTTTTAGAGGCCCAGATTCGCATAGTCTTAGTTGAGCTTCAATCCCTTTTTTATGAGCTTCAAGATCTCCCACTCGGTTCTCCATTGCATTGACTTGGAAACAAAGTTGTGACACCATGGAGCTTAGGTTTAATTGAGCAGTTTCCACGGCTTTCACGTGGTTCTTCAACTCTTCTTCCATTTGTTTACAACCTTCATCGTCGCGAGGGTGTGATCTTGGGCCTTGTACTCCATCCTTGATTTGTTCATACTTCCGCTCAACCTGCGTTAATCGACTATATACTTCTTTCAACAGCCAAGAGCTTTCCAGCGAAGCTTTTATCCCTGTTGCTTTGATCACACATTCAGTCAGGCGACGTGCCAGATAATGGTATTTTCTAGTGAAGCTTTAAGAGCTAGCTCCTTTTTTAGCTGAACAACCTTGGCAGCGAGGGTGGTGATGGCACTAGATGGTTCAAGCAACAGACGACGTTCAAGCTCATCATTACGCGAAAAGGCCTGAATTAACTGCCGCTCCACTACAGCCACATGATGTTCATATTCTTCTTGAAAAGCAGAGTTGGGGGCTGAAAGGTCATGATGTGTTTGCTCAATTTGCTTTTCAAGTTCTTTAGCAAACTCCTCCAACAATGAGCGGGTGCTAGTGGAGGATGCGTTCAGTTCATCCCTAAAGATCTTCATAGCCTCCTCAACATACTTTATGATCCCAGTGTCCATAGTAGTAAGTCAGTCATGCAGCTGTATGATGAAGTTGCAATTAGCTTCCACACCAGATCTAACTGCTCCAAGATGTTTGGAGGTCAGTTGGTATAGCTTATCATAAGCTAAATTCAGAGCTGCATGGGTGTCTAGGTGTCAATGAAGCTCTTCATGATGGCCGGCTAAGAGATGCATCATATGGACCAAGGCAGGATGAGCAAACTTGCGTATGTAGGTGGTCAAATTTGTAAGCTGACCATAGGTCTCTGGGAGGACACTAGTCTCATAGAGAAACAAGTGGCGTTCCTCTACCAACGATGCTCGTTCACGAGAGGCAACGTCACCAGGGTTAAGGATGCCATGAGTAAGGTCCCTCACAGCTTCAGTGGCTGGCCAAGTGATGCAACAAGACCCAGGTATTAATATACGCTCGAATAGTTCTTCTTCAAACATCAAAGAGTAGGGCTGTCCATTCAAGCATCTTCTTCAGTCTCTTCCCTATTATGCACCCAACGGGTGACACTCTCCATTTTTTTATTTAATACTTATTGAAGTATTCAGGGGCTCAACCCCTGTAGTGAGCACCAATTTGTGGGATCTGCCAATGGATGTTACAAATAATTTATTAAAGTGAGGTATTTAATTTATAATAAAAGTAATAAATAACAATTGTTGAAATTTTTTATGGTTTTTTATTGTAAGGCAGGGCAAAAACCAGGAAAGGTCCCTTTGTTGATACTAGCTTTTCCTATTTAAACTAGTTTGATTTTTGAGACCAGGGGTATTTGAGGCAAAAAAATGCAAGCTCAGTTATCTAAATTAGGAAATATAGGCTTTTGGCCTATCAGATCAAAGATAAAAATTTTTCAGAGGTAGAACTGACCCATGCGGTAACAATTTGATGAATTGTATCCAATCACCAGCGAGTAAAATCTTTTCACCTTGGCGGTGGTCAGACTTGGAAGGTAACAATTGGGTAATTTGGCGATGGTCAGACTCAGATGGTAATGATTGGCTGATTGTTACCCTATCATCTTCAAGTAAAATCTTTGCACCTCGGCGGTGGTTAGACTCAGATGATAATGATTGGTTAACTCACATCCAATCATTGATGGGTAAAATCTCCTTGCCTTGCAGATGTTCCGATCCATGCAATATTTTACTCCTCAAATTTGACCAAGGAGTCAGAGTAATCCTATTATTAATTATTACCTTTTTAAGCCGATTTTTATGATAAATTGTATTTCTCAGGTTGTTAGGATTCCTCTGAGAATCCACTAAGGTTTTTTGCTGTGGGTACTCATATTGTTGATATCCACAATATTATTAGAAGATTGGGCAGGTGATGGGCCAATCATAGTAGCAGATTTGGGAGCACTCATACCTCCAACATTCTTTTTTACATCAAAAAGGAGAATGTCCAACACCCTCATTTGTATGTAACTTAGAAAGGCCCTCCATAGACAGAACTGAGCTTTTCACTTCTTGATGTGATTCAGTTGTGGTAATAAAGAACCAAGTCAGATACTTGGAATGAGGTGAGAGGGGCCCTGAGCTCATTCACAGTTTGTCCTTCTTTGGTAAAGGCCTTAGCTAAGTTAGTCATGGCCTCTGCTTGTAATTGGATGATGTGTTGAGCCAACTTTTTCATGGCTTGTCTCAGATTCTGGTGGTTGACTCAAAAATAAACCTTCAACAACCATCAGATCAGTCAAATTATCCTTTCAACGCCGAGCTAATGCCTATTGCAATTATCAATTCAGGCCAATTATCTCAATGAAAATTAGATTATGTATTTTATCAGGCGCTTGGCCTGAATAGGCTCGCATATTATGGCCAATTATGATGCATCAAATCTTGGCAATTGGTCCTGATTATCAAAACACAATCAATTCATTTGCATACAAAATATTTCGGGGATGACCTGAAGTTACATTTAACTGTCCCATGGACAATTAAACAAATTAACAACGTTATCAATTTTCTGCCCTAAGGCGAAAATTTGTATGTCAATACATGTAATCAGCATGATAGCACTTATGTGGACCAGCCAAAAGGGGTTACTTAGTGCTATTGAGGAAGAGGCCTGCTGATGTCCCAAATAGGGGTATGTCATCTACTTCAATTGAGGCAAGAATTTTACAGAAGGTTATTTTGTCAGCAGTATGATGAAAACTCAAATCAAGAAGATCCTAGGACCTTTTGCATGCTTTTATCAGAATTTTTGTACCTGAAATCCTCCTGATTTTGAGAGTATTTTGCCACCAATAAACCTAAGAAAAGGTTTCAGTCATAGGCTGAGCTGAGTGGAAAAATAACTGTTGAAATTTTGTGCTGGATGTGGCCAGGAGATGCCCTAGAGGTATAAATACCGGCGCATGGCCTAATGACCATTATCAAATAAATAGCTTCTAATAAAAATAATAATAATTTTATCATTTCCTGGTTTTTTATCCCAAATCCCAACCTTGGAGAAGTGTTGACAAACTGGAAGGATCAAATCCTCATTTTGTATCTAATCCTGCTTCAGAAAGAGTTCCCAATTATGAAGGAAAAATTATGCCCAAAGTTGGACAGAAGAGTCGAGGCGAATTTAATAGGCCTAGTGAGTTAATAGATGGTCTGAATCCCATAAACTACATGCACTATCGAGGATCAACCATTGGAACTTTAGCCCAAATATATGTGCAGGATATTAATTTTTAAGCAAGCGATACTCAGATTTTGACAGCTTGTTCAGGATCAGTCCAATCAGAGAAAATAGTATTAGATAAAAGGGCTGGCCCCTGGTTCTCACCCATATAACACCTGGAAGGGGGACAATTTGAGGATGCAATGATAGCTGATATGATAGGACATGAGTGCACTGGGCAATTAAAGTTCCCTGTGGTGAGGGTTGGAGATGACCATTTTGCATAATTCTTAGACCATGGTCCCATTAACTCTTTCTACCTCACCATTTGTGGATGGGTTTTATGGGGCTGAGAAGTGTTGTTGAGCTCCCATATTAGTGGCGAGGAACTTTACCACTCAAGAAATAAAGTTTCTCTCTTTGTCACATAGGAAGGCCTGAGGGGCACCCATGCCAGGTGAAGATGTACTGGTGCAAAAATGTGGCCATGGATTTTGAAGTTTGAGCGGGCAGAACAACAGCTTCAACCCACTTGGTGAAATGATCAATACCAACTTAAAATATAGCGGTTTCCATCTGTAGTTTGAGGAAGAAGACCTACCACATCCAGACTTATGGTGTGGAAGGGTTGATGGGGCGTCATGGGTTGAACTGATATCATGTCTTGAAGCTGATTTATTTATTACAGGTTAAGCATGCATCCAAGACTTCAGTTATGGTTTCAAGACTCTAAAATGACAGGTACTCGCTCAGATGGTCAGAGGTAAGGCAATAAATTTACTCCTACTTTCTTATATAATTTGCCATTCTCCACCTTTTTATTTCAGGAGTGCTGAGTGAGCATCTTCTGTACTGGTTATATCCATGAGCTCATGCGTCAGGAGTCATTAGGAGGTCATGCAACCTCTCAGCTTTGCTATTGTCAAGGCGAAGGAAAGGCATCCACGTCATCCCAGCAACGTTCATATGGCGTGTCCCAGCTCAGTGCTCAATGGTCATATTGTAATTCTGGAGCTTAAGAGCCCAGCGAACTAACCACCCCATGTGATCTTTCATATTTTGCAGCCACTTCAATGAAGCATGGTCTGTAATTACTTTGAAGGAAGTCCCATATGGGAATGGGCGGTAGTGTTTGACAGCAATCAGGACAGCCAAGCAATCCTTTTCCATGACGCTATAATTACGCTCAGCTTTGGAAAGCATTTTGCTAAAGTAAGACACAGGATGATAGACTCCATGCTCATCCAACTGGGCTAATATTGCACCAACAGCATAGTCAGAGGCATCCGTGAACAACATGAAGGGTTTGCTGCAGTCAGGTTGGTGGAGTATTGGTCGTTTTTGTAACAATGCTTTTAGGGTCTCAAAGGCGACTTTTTGTTCAGCACCCCAATGGAAAGGGGTGTTCTAGTTAAGAGCCGTACTAGGGGATCACTGAGCTGCGCGAATTTTGGTATAAATTGATGGTAATACCCCATCATACCCAATAATACCTGGATGTCGCAAAGGGTTTTAGGTGCAGGCATCTTGGATATTGCTTTAACTTTATCTTGAAGCGGTTTTATCCCAGCTTGAAAGATAGAGTGTCAAGTAAATCCAGCTTCCTCTTTAAAAATGTGCATTGAGAGGCTTTAATTTGATATTAGAAGCCCATAAATGTTGAAGCACCTCCTTTTAATGTGTGAGATGTTCATTAAAAGTCTTAGAGAAGACTGTGATATCATCTAGATAGACAATGACGCAGCTTAATTTTAGTTCCTGTATGATGTGATCCATTGCTTGAGGGAAAGTGGTAGGTGCATTCACAGCCCTTGTGGGAGATGAGTAGGCTGGAAGAGACCCTCACTGCAGATAAGAGCACATTTTTCCTGGTTTTATGGCGAAAGGTCCAATTGCTAATAACTGCTAGCCAGGTCCATGGCAGAGAAGTATTTAGACCCAGAAAGTTGTGCAAGAGCGTCATCAATATGAGGGATAGGGTAACTATACTTCTTGGTGAGGTTGTTTAATTTGCGGTAGTCCATCACTACCTGATGACCTCCACTATTTTTTTTATTAGTAAAAGGGAGGAGGACCAAGGGCTTTTTGACGGCACCAGCAATCCAGCATCCAGCAGCTGTTTGAGCTCCATCCGCATCTGTAGCTCCTCAACTTTTGACTTGTGGTAGGGCTTGGAGCAAACAGGTTAATCATCACCAACGTCAATTGTATGCATCCACCCCTTCATATGCCCATAGTCATTATCATATTTGGAGAAAATGTCGCTGTAGGCCTCAAGTAAGGAGTGGACCATTTATAACTCAGCTGTGGTTAGTTCATCGGAGATTTTCACAGATGGTAGGGTACATATAGAGTGGTCGGCAGGTAATCCCATATCTGCTATAGACCCAACACAGTGGACTTGCTTGATGTTATTAACGGGTATCAACAGGCCTCTTCCAATCTCCTGATGCTTTTTTACCACCATATCCTTCTTGGTGAGATTTACCAGCAACAGGCTAATATGCTGATGATAGGCAGGGTCTAACACTCCTGGAAAAGCTCTTGGGTTAAAAGGACTAACCACATCTATGCTGATGAGGTTCAGTAGGCAGTTGTGAGGGATTTTCATGGTAATTTTTGTGTCGACTACCCTTTGTTCCCCAAACTTGATGATCACCTCTTCAAAAGCATAAAAATGGATTTCCTTTAATGCGACCACTGATGGAGGCAACAGTTTGGTATGTCTTCCTGCCATGGTGTAATGCAGGGATAAAGCGGAGGAGGGATACTCAACTGTGAAAACATAATCCTTTTCATTGAGCTCATCATTAGACAACATCAGAGGAACCTCATAATTAATCAGGGAGTATAACCCTGCTTCAAATTAATAACACCTTCAAAACAAGCATAAATCGGGCTCCAATGAGTAAGTCATAAGTTTTATTAGTTAAAACCACATCTGGAGCTGACAAGTGAAGCTTCCTGTACCGTATGGGCAGAGAAGAGTAGGCTTCAATGGCGCGGATGTTGTTTGGCCCAGCCATTCCAAACTCTTGAGTGTAGTCAAGGTTAGGGGCCAGTTTAATTTTCTTCATGATCTTAGTTGACACAACGTTCACCAGGGACCCAGTGTCAAGTATAGCTTTAACCCGCACTCCATTAACAATGACCTCCACTTTAGTTAAAGTACCACCCAAGAAGGGGGAAGAGTGAGGACCTCTTTTAGATGAAAAGTGGAGGCAAACCGTTTTGCAGTTTCAGGGTACTTCTCCTGGATAGTCTGCAAGGTAAGCACACTCTTGGTAGATCAGAGAAACGTAGTAATGAACTGGTCTGCATCACTAACAGTGTCAATAATCTCAAGACCCCTTATCACATGCCAAAGATAAGCGTGACGAGGGATCTTAGCCCAATTTACTCTCTCCAGATTCAAACAATTATGTACATCCACTTCCCCTGGGGCTCCTAAAACGTAATGACCAACATCTTTATTACCCCCCTCAGACTCGTCATCAGAGGGTTATCAATGAAGGTTAGGAAGCCCATAGGATGTGGGGTAGGATCAGGCCTACCCCTATGGAAGGATAAGTCAAGGGGTTGTTCCACAACCTTATTAACTTTTGGGGGGGCGTTGGAATTTCCACCACTTGAGTTTTGAATTTCAAAGTAGAGGGTTGGTGCTGCCTCAAATAGATAGGCTTCAGCCTAGAGTTATCCAAATGAGAGGCCGAGGGGAATAGCTCTGGAGAGGAAAATACTTTTCCTTCAACAGGTTTTGGTTTTTCAGTGACTGGGTGCTTTTGTGAAACAGGCGGTTTAGCCTTTGTGACCTGGTCATATAACCCATTGTTAGAGGAAGTGATTGGGTTCTGAGAATGGGTTTATGTGGGAGAGCAGGCTTTGTAGAAGATGATAGACAAGGTAAAGGGTCAACAACTTTTTACCAACTAAGTATTTTGTCCAAGATGCAGGGATGAACTGCCCTGTCACATCCAGTACCATATGCTTATTGGTATAGAAAGGAGGTCCTTTTTTGCTGGCAACGTCATAAGAGCAGATTTTCAAATGGTAACAGCAGTAGTAGAAGCTAACTTAGTTGGCGTAACTGCGTAACTCAAACATTCTTGGGTAAGGTCAAGCTCATATATATATCAGCAACGGCTAGTAAGCCTCCTTGATATCTCATACAGTTGTGAAAGTTTGCTTTACGGAAGAGAGATGCATCACCAAGGGAGGATGAGATGCTAAGCCAGCCAAGATAGCTGCAATTTTTTCATTGAGAGAGAGCATTTTGGCAAGCAACAGAGGTTGAGCTTATAGATAGAAAAGCTCAACATAAGAGTTAATAGATTCTCCTTTTTTCAAACTAAGGCACATGAAGGCCTGTTTTTGCCGTTGCAAACTCTGTTGGGAGCCAAACTCATCAATAAGCGCTTGCTTAACATTTGCCCAAATGCTGAGGTTAACCATGGAAGGGACCATGATTTCTTGAGCTAAACAGCTTAAGCAGGGAAAAATATACTGGATTTTTGTTGGTCAGTTGCTCCTTCCATCGCAGATTTATAAACATAGAGGAAGGAAGCAATACTGCCCTCATCAGGTGTGAATATGTCTTAAAGAAGGGTTTTTGTATAACTGGGCGCTGCTCAAGCACAATAAAGCGGGATGAAACACTATTTAGTTGCTTTCCAAGAGCAACTATTATTTTGTACAGGGTACCCCTGTAGTTAGCACAATTTTGTAGGAATCCAGCTTTTTAGGTGCTCGCTGGTGCTAACGCTGCTGGATCCCACAAAAGTCTTAATAATTTTTAATAAAAATTTGCTAATAAAAAACTTGGATTTTTATGAGTTTTTATTAATAAGATGGGGTAGAATGAAAAGTGTACCCTCTCAGTATTTGACTGAACAGTATTTAAACTGCTTTGAGGGTTGAGGGAAATTTGAGGATAGTTTTGGAATAGCTTAGATGCTTCTAAAATAGGTAATATGGAAAGTTCTCTTATCATTCATAAAAAACAAGTTCCTTTTTGGCAAACTGATAATTGGGGTTTTGGGGAAGAATGTAACCATGTGGTAAGGTCTTGATGAACTTTAACAAATCACCACTAGCTAAAGTATTTTAACCATGGGGGACCTCCACCACCCTTATAAAAGGGGGTGGTCCCCACGTAGGTGCTTTGAGGGACTTGGTGATGGTGGGGAAAGTACCTTCTGCTGTTTGCCCCAATATCCATCAGGTGGATCAGGGAAATTTGACTGTTCTCAATTGTACATTAATTTCCCAGGCAGGTTTCATAATGGTGTTACCCCCAATTAATGGGGTTCCACCGAGAATAATCCAGGGTCTTTTGGACAATATTCTTAAAATCATTAGCTTTTAATAAAGTGCTTTTCAGATCATCGCAAACTCTTATATGACTGACATTTCCACGTTTAGGAGGATTTTAACCCACAACTTTCTTCTTTTGAGACCTGAAAGGCAAATGCTTGGCAAACATTTTGCAAATCAATTTCTAACATTTTGCATTTTAAATTTCAACATTTTTCATTTCAATTTCAATATACTTCAATTTCAACATTTTATACTTCAACTTCAATATTTTATATTTTAAATTTAATATTTTTATTTAATTTCAATACTTTTAGTTTTAGTGATTGCAACATATCTAGTTCTAACTACAGATTCATTGATTTCCTCATCAGTGTTTTTGGTAAAATATAATTTTATATAAGGGATATACAAATGTTTTTTAAATATAAAAAGAGTGAGAAATTATATGCAGCACTGTTTCAGCAGGAATAATAAAATAAAACTATCACCAGAAATTGTGTTGAGATTAAACTATAAATTCTTGAAGTTGAAGTATAAAATGTTTAAATTGATTTGTAAACTGTTGAAACAAAATACAAAATGTTGAAATTGAAGTGCAAAATTTTGAAATTGAGATGCAAAATGTTGAAATCAAAGTAAAAATGGTATATAAAAGGTGTATTTTTATTAAAGAATAATTTTGGGTTATTTATATATCATTATAAGCAATATAATTCCCAAAAGGTAAGGGAACAGTAAAATTATTGAAATGAGGCTATTTGAATGAGAGGCTCTTCATTGGGTAGCACATCTGGATTCAAGAATGCCTTTGAAGCACAATTTTTATAGGCAATAAATATATTTTAAATGAACCATTTGGATAAGTCTTAGAATAATCTGAGTTTATATTTGGAGAGTTTAGATTTGTAACCCTTTGAGGTTAAAGCTTATTTTAAAATCTCATAATCCATCCTTTGGAGGAGTCAATTCACATTCTGACAATCTGTTACTTAACCCTTTTTAATGATTTGATGCATATATGCGCCCAAAAAAGGGGGGTGATATAAATCTAAAAATCCATATATGCGTCCAAAAACTGAGGGGTATGTAAATCTAAAAACGCATTTATGCATCCAATAAGAATGAGATTTATAGGGACCATCTAGTACTAAAAAAAAGAATGAGATTTATATAGATTTAATTCAAAATTTTCAATATTTTTTTTATGACAAGAGCCAAAAAGAGCTTAAAAAGAGTGAACATTGGCTAAGAAATATGTGTCAAAAATAAAGCCAAAAAAGATGAATTTTTAAAAAATCAGTGAAAGGGTTAAGATAATCAGAATTCCATCCTGGAGAATTTTGCTCGCTTCAGAACAGATAAGTTTTCCTAATATCAAATTGATCCTTAATAATTTTTGGATTTATCCATATAAAAATCGATGAGTTCTCTATAACCCCTTTTGTAGGTACAAAAATTGATTCTCTAAAATGGTTAATTTAATTAGTATTCTGGCTACTATGTCCAATAATCTGGTAGCCAACATCACCCCATTCAATAATACTGACAGGGGAATACTGATGGAGAAATTAACTATGTACTTGGTTGATAGTTTTCCAGTTTCTAACAACTTTATTGAGTATTCCACCCTTGTTTATAGATTATAACATATTGTCCTTACCAGATAGAAATAATTTTCCTCCATATGGCGCTACGCATTTGTGGTAGTAATAAATTAAATCAAAAATATTATAAACGGGTAAAGATGTTAGTTTGCATTACTTAATGGCCTTCTCTTCTAACTGTTATGCCAAATTCATCATTCCACCAGACTGAAGTTAAATAATTTTTTGTTCTAATCCCTTAACACCTTTTTAGGCTTTTTGGTGCTATCACTGGTAACTTTGCATGCCAATAGGGATGGGATACCAGGTTCTATTCCATATAAAGCCTTAAATGGAGACATTTTGACAATATCGTAAAAGCTTATCTGGTAGGCCATCAATGCACTTGAGAGGTTTTGTTTAATGTAATGGATTGGAAGTATCCATTTTTTGGTATTGAAAATAACATTCCATTTTCTCACTCTATTCCCACCTGTTAATGAATTATAGGGCTTTGAGAAGAGTTGTTGTGTTCCCATTCTTGTTGCTAAGATCTTTACAACTCTTAAAGTAAGTTTCTTCCATTATTACATAGCAATACCTGTGAGCAACCATGATAATAGATATATACTTATATAGGAAGTTGGATGTGGCCTTGGCAGTTTTTGTGGGAATGGTGATTGCTTCTCACAACTTTATGAAGTGTTAAATTCATACATGGTTTTATTAATTTCTCTGTTGATTCTTGTAGTAACTCTATAACATCTATACTGATGGTATGATTGGCTGCTGTGGGCCATTGAATTATATATGTACTTATCCTTATTTAGTGTTTGCTTTTAACAAGCTATGAAAGCATCTAAGACCTCCACTACAAAGCTAAAATTCCTTCCCATTAATATTTATTCTTAATTCATTTTAGAGTTTTTCAGGATCCTCAATGTCCTAAGGTATTGTTGGCTTCTATTATAACTGACACCCATTCCAAAGGTCATAAGTAAGGTAAACAGTCAGTTCTAACTTTCTGGCATAATAACCTGTTGAGAAGCTTAATATCTTGTAAGTGTCATTTCAGAATTTTTAGAACTGGTTCATCTTTATCCTCTCAAAAGTTCAGCTGCATGAGTAGATTATGTTACTGTTAAGTTTTGCTGTTATTATTTGAATAGGGGCAATCTGGTCAGTCCATCAACATTCATGTGTTGCGTCCCTGCTCAATGGATAGTATCTATGCCATAGTGCAGAAGTTTGAGAGTCCATCAGTATAGTATTCCAGTAGGATCTTTAATGTTCTAAAGACACTTTAAGTAAGCGTGGGCATATTTACTATAAAACAATTAACTTATAAGAAAGGGCCCAATGTTTTTCACACAAGTAGTACTACTTGGCATTTATTCTCACTGACACTGCAATTTTTCTCAGCCTTTCAAAGAATCTTGCTGTAATAGGACACAGGGTAGTCAATGCCTTAACATCAAGTTTTTAGAAAATGGCCACTTGTAAACTTTTTTTTGTTTAATGCATAGGTTCAAGGTGTGCTTTGAATAGATTGATAACTAATATAATGAATGGGTGAGTTGATAATATTATTAAGACTAATATCCTAGTTGATCTCTTCACACTAATATATGTAAGCCTTCTATTATATAAAGGTGATAATGCTCTTCTTTCTAATAACTGATGATATTTGAAAATATTCCAGAGAATGTTAACTATCTATTCAAATTCTCTTTTGTAGTTTGGAAACTTCTGGACTGAAGGAAATTGTCACTTCAACTTTTTTTCAATTTTATTTGAGGTGGGCTGACCTGAAGACAATACCGCACTGATGAGGAGAAGTGAAGAAAATGGGAAAGGAGGATAAAACCTGGAAAACCTCCATGCGCGGCATATGATAGGCCAGAAACTCCATATACCGCCTTTGCTATTTTCTATCTCGATTCAGGGCATTGGTGTGCAACGCCAACACAGTCATAATTGTCCCATACCCAAAGTTCCAGTACAAGAATTGAACTTGGGGAGGCAGTGGTAGAGGTCCCTATTCTACCACTGGAGTATCTTTCTTCTCACTTCAACTTTTGATACAAGAGCTCATAGATGTTGAAAGAAAATATATAAAAAGGAAAACTATCCTTCCAACTTTAGTCACAAGGGCATAATACAAAAATGTACAACAATCTAAATATTTACTACATTTATTAGTTCTGGTTTTAGTAAATAATTTAAGGGATTTGTATAGAGTATTTGTTGCCTAACTCTTCAATTAGTGCACCAATAGGATTGGCATCCATAACTGATGAGTTTAGCCAATAGGAGTCATCCAAAACAAATATCACTTCATCCACCTAGTAAGATTCCGCCGCCAACTAGGTCAAAGCCCCTTCTGGGTTGAATATCTCAAGAGCGGTTCATAAAGTCTTCACTTAACCCCAGTGGATTATACTTATTAACCCTTTCAGTGATCTTTGAAAAAAACATCTATTTTTTGGCCTTACATGGCACGAATTTTTTAGCTAATGTTCACTCTTTTTAAGCTCATTTTGGTACTTGTTGCAATATGAATATTCGATAGTTTTTAGTAAATCTATATAAATCTTATTTTAATAGGACGCATATATGCATTTTTAGATTTACATACCCCTCAATTTTTGACTGCATATATGCGTTGAATCATTGAAAGGGTTAAGCTAGCAACCTGATTAGGTAATGGGACCTTTTACCCATTAACAACCGGTTACATTACATTTTAGGCTAATCTTCAAGTTGCTTATCAACAAAAGCATTGTGAATGCTCAGCAACTGCCAATAAGCCCTTATTGACTGATGATAAACCTTGATTGATATGCATAAGATAATTTTATTTTTAATAATAAGCTAATAATCAAATTACTTGTAAACTTTGTTAGGGATCCTATCTGATGGAACATCACTAAACTGGCGGAATCAAATTCAGCTAAGTAGTAACATTCCATAAGGAAATAGAACTATCAATAGTTACCATAATAATTTTAACTCCCACATCACTATGGGTTCTTTTATAGTAAATTGACCCAAGTAATAAAGCAGATGATACTTATACTCTATTAAGCTGGGTAATGTGGAAATTATAGTATCCCAACTCATCCCCCACTTGACCATATTATCCAGCACAGGTAGAGTTTTGGAGGCAGATGCCACTTAATTCCAGGGCCTGAATCAACTACCATGGTTTAAAATTTATTTCAGCAGACCTAGATCTTCTTTTTCCTCGCTCAATGCATTTTTTTCATACCCATTCTCCTCAGTATGTTTCCTCTTAATCTTTCTTGTTGCCACCTCCTAAAGTGCAATTCCATGGATAAACGTCACATAAGGACTATGTCATGTGAACATGACATAATAGTGGGGACCAACCCCAAAGATAAGGCTGGGCGCTTGGAGGCCCAAAAGGTGAAGCTCCAGGGCCTTTCAGACCTGAAGCACACCCTAGACCAGCGCTGGGTAAGGGCAAAATATGCCCAGGTTGGTCCTAGTGGGGTGCTGAGTGCCCAGCCCTTGACGTTGAGCAAGGCGTTAAAATGAATAATTTACCAAATGAATGTGGACAATTTGATTCGGTTAGTCAAGGAGAGGGGTTTTGAAACCCATTCTATTTTCAAAATAACGCGCTTGGGTTGAATCCAACTTCAATTGATCACTTGAGTGAAGTTGGTTTTAGCTTATTCCATCAACTCAGATGGCAGTATCGCCTTATTGGTGAGTCGGTGCTTGGGCCCACTGCAGCATTAACCCTATTTCCCCAGTCAAGTTTAAATATGTTTTCCCCAACCAACAGTTTTAGAGGTCGACTTCCCAAATAAAACTATACCCTGTTTTAAGTTATTTTTATTTTATGATATTCCAAACGCTCCTGTGCGCAAATCTCTTTGAGGAGATCTCGCGCTTAATTACACTTGCTATGGAAAGTACCATTCAGCCTTCCCCTCATGCACCATTTGTCCGCCCAGGATCCCTCCAACCTGGGTCGCCTAGCCCCATCTGATATGTGCACCGCGTCGCCCTTATATGGGGTTTTATTATAAAATTCACCATTTTATGCCTAAGTGGTTATTGCTCCAGCACCCTCTTCTGGGCTCTAACCATGTTGTCCCTAACGGCTAGTTCCCTGGCGTTGGCCTGGTGCACCGTGCACTGCCACGCTGGGAATGGGAGAGTTATAGACACTCTCCTTACAGACTACTTTGTTTGATATCACCAATAATACTTTCCTAAAATGCCTGTTTTTCCCAGGTCAGGACTCTCATGACTTCATATCATACAAGGATCACTCAGTTGATCTCAACAATGAATTCCTTAATGCCTGTATTCTACCAGTTTAGGCTTTATTATAACTTGATGAAAGCAGATCTTCAATTTTTAGCCTCTTTATGGCAGACCCAGTTTCAACATGAGCTGGCCTGCCAAATATTAACACTCTTCTCCATTACTTTCATCATAGTACATCCCCACAACACCCTACAAGACAACAGAAAGTGGGAACTCTACTGATCCTCTTGATCATGGCAAAATAACCAACATTAACTAATATGTCTTTTTGTTTTTTTCTATTTCCTAAGGGATAATCTCAATAAAAGTAAATATGTTTTTTCATACTTTTTCTAATATTTCTTCATCTATATATTTTCATATTTTATCTTATATTGCTTTTTATTTTTTCTTTAGAACCAATATTATAAGATTTAGCATGGACCCAATTTACTATATGACCATCAGTGATGTTTGTTCAGCATATATGTACTGTTGCTGTCTTAGTTCACTTTCAAATAGACTAGACTATAGGTCATCCATCTTGTTTATTCTTCTGAATCCAGGGTTTCACAATAGGCTACCCTATCCCCCAAATAGTATTCTTTAAGCACCAGTTGATCTTGATTGTCCTGATTCTTTGCTCTAACTCTTCTCTTCATCATTATGGTAAATGTCTGTGATTGCAATTCAATCATGAGGATTATAAGTTAGGTTGAATATTGCTATGAGCTCATCCTGAAGCTAATTCTAATACTGAAATCTAAAATTGGCGGTAATGAGACTCTTCATACATACAATAGTTAAACAGCATTTTCCCTGTCACAATATGATAACTGACATTGAATGTCGTTAGCTTTTTAACCAGGTGATATTCCTCACATATTAACAAATGAGTATAATAATTAATCGAGGATGATTGCCATTTAGTTTGCTTTTTTGATTCATTATTTAATGATTATACCCCAATTTGTTCTCTCCATTTGGTTGGGTTGAGATGTCTTGAAAAGCAAGATCAAGAAAGTATTGTTATCATTTCCCAATACTTTTTTGATGTTAATTTAGACAATTTGTCATCTTTATAGATAACATTAATTATCTTGACATCCTTGGCCTCAATCACTGGTAATGGGATCCATCAATTTCCTATAAGGGATGATCCACAATACATTCTTGATCCTGCGGATCAAGACAGCTCAACCCATCTAAATGGGGAGCACAAATTGGGTATTATCAATATAATGAGTCAAAATTAGCAAAATAATTGGCAATCATCCTAAATTAATTGTTATAATAGTTTTATTAGTATTTGATGAATATCACCTGGTTAAAAATCCAACATATCCATCAACTTAACCAGATTATATTCATCAAGCGCGACTCCACCATTTTCAGTGGGCCAAAACATCATCAACGTGATGGTTGAGAGGTTTTTGACTCTTCACCATCTCCAAGATGCGTTGAAAACTGAACGTTGGGGCTGAGGTTCCACTGGCGGCATCTTCCCCCAAACACAAATCCAGTGGCTTTCGCCACCTCCCAACTAAACCTCAAGTTTGATCAAGCAACACACTAACAGAGCCCCCCATAGTTGCACCAATTGTTAAATTTGAGGATTGCTCACTTGATAATTAAAACCTGCATGCTTAATTAAGACAAAATTTCTTCTGAATGATCCTCAAAATTGCCAGTGGCTTACAGTATTTTGACTGTTCAGAAACTCATAAGGCATGTTTAGATAGCCCTGGCTCTTCTGGTTGATTTTGGGCTTGACTTTCCCTTTGTGATCAAGAACTTCAACTGAGGCAGGAAAATTTACAAGCTGTGGATCTTGAGATCCCATCTTGCCAACGCTCTCCAAAAGCAACTTAAAAAAACTGGAATGAAGATTAAATAGAATAAGGGGGTGGAAGGCGAGTTGATAGGGTGTATGGCTACCAACCTGAAGGTTGCGGGTTCGATTCCCACCCTTTGCACATCAATTGGGGTACCAGCCGAAGGAAACTATTGGTGGTTAGTAGGTATAATAACACGAAAACCTTACCCATGATGTAACCAGAAAAATCTGAGTCCCGATCTGGAGGTGAAAAAACTTTCTATGACAGAGTTGACCCTGCTCAGGTTTCATGTCGATACTTTCTCTATTTTGGTAATGTCCATCCCCGGTCAGCTTGCCTCAAATAAATAAAATAATAAAAGATTAAATAGAATAGATCTTTATTAGACTATATTATTTGATAATTATTCATTAGTCCAGGCGCCAGTATTTATACCTCTAGAGCATTTCCTGGGCACACTTGAGCATGCAATTTCAACAGATTATTTTCCACCTCAATTTGGCCCTTGAACTGATATGACTGAGAACTATTGCTAGGCTTATTGGTGGCAAAGTACTCTTTCATTTGGTAGGGTTTCAGGATAAAAGTTGCAATAATGAGCATGTAAAATTGTCCTAGGGTCATCTCAAAATGAGTTTTGACATAAGCTGATGAAATACAAACTCTGTTAAATTCTTACATCAATTAAAGTAGATGACATACCTCTAATCAGGACATCAACAGGCTTTTCTCTCAATAGCACTAGGTACTCCCTTTTAGGCGGTTCATGTGCAAGTGCTATTGTGCCAATTATGTGGATTGACATACAAAATTCAACCTAGGATGGGAAATTGATTACATTATCATTTATCAGATTGTCCATGGAAATTTTAAACGTTAACTTTGGATAAGTCCCAAACGATTTTGTATACTAGTTGTTTGATTGTGTTCCCAAATATTGGGATCAATTTCCAAGATATACTGCAGTGTTAACTGCCATGATGTGCAAGCGTATTCAGCCTAAGCTTTTTGATAATATACTTGATCAAATTGATGTTGAATATTTGTCCCAGGCCATGTAGTTGTGATAGGCTTTGAGGTGAGAATTAAGGTATTAGCTCAAGCATTAAGAGGATAATTGGCCCAATCTTATGGTTTGTCAAAAGGTTTATTTTTAAGTCAACCACCATAATCTAACAAATGTGGTGATAACTTAAATCAGATAAGATCCCCAAGTGGAGGCTTTCCACTACCAATTTTTCACTGTTGTGGCCAGAGTTCTGATGACTTACTCTACTATTCCATTCATTTCAGGATGGTATGTACTTGACGCCACTCCTTGGATCACCATTAACTTTTTCAGGCTTTCAATTAATAGTGCATAAAGTTGGTTATGGTATCAAAGAGTATCACTTGCAGATCCATACTGCTACACTAAGTCCATCATGAATCTCACAGTGCTTGTTGCATCTACCATGTGCAAAGACTTGGTCTTAACTCAACAGGTCATATAGCTGTGGGAATTTTCATATGACCACATTATCCATCTTGGGATTAATTAAGCTTTGATTTATTTTAAATTAATTGGTTCATTTATTTAATTTAGCTTATTGTTTAAGCTTTGAGATGTTGATTATTTATTCCATCTCATTGGTGATAATCACCAATTAAATGGTTAATTGTAATTTACATAGGATCAAATCCATTGATAATTACAGTTACTATTTTGTTGGGGATTATTACTGACAATTTGTAGATGAGTAAATTGACTCAAAATTGGTAATTACTCATGGAAAATCGTCTGGTTTGGTAGCTGATATGTGGGCTGATATGAATAGCGATTTAATTACGTATTCCTCATGGATATCAGCTGGAATATTTTCTGAAATTGAACCAGTATCCCTTTTCTGTCAGCTAGGCGTGCCAAGATCTTCATAGATATCCCTTTTCAACAGCTAAGCGTGCCAAGACCTCATGGATATCCATTTTCTGTTGGCTAGCCATGCTAAGAACCTCGTGGTTACCACAAATACCCTAACACATGCCCTTCATCATTTTACCCTATAAATATTCCCTCTTTCTACTAATAAAAAACTTCTTAGTACTGTGAATACTTTATTGTTTTCAATTGTTGATTGTTTACTTCAAAGTGAAGTTGTGAAGAAGTACTTCCTGTCAAAGTGTCAATACCAGAGTGAGGCTGAAGTCACTTAACCTTTATATTGCCAGAGTAGGGCTGAAGCTACTCATTTATCCAAACTTGACTAGGCTAATTGTCTTCATACAATTAGTAAATTTGTATTTATTCCCAGAGTCAGTAGTTAAGCGAGCCTGTGCACCAGCAGAAACTCCGCGGTTTTTACAATAGCCTATGCAACTATAATTGAATTTACTCCCCCAGTATTAACACTCAAAGTCCCATCACATCTATTGACACCATGTGCCAAGAGAACCCAGGGCATATTAGCTGGTACCCATTACAACCTTGTGGGGCTTGTGGAGTTGACACTCCATGCAAAATGCCAGATAATCCACTATGTCATAATCATTTGATTCTCAGAAATAATACTGTCATAGATGATCCATTGTTTTTTTAAGCCACCATGCCCTATAACTTTGTGTGCAGTTTGTATTTTTGCTAGTCGTACTTAAAGTTTAAAGAATAAGTACCAATTTCTGTCAGTTGATTTGTACAACTGTCCATCTTTCATCTCAGTAATTTCCATCACTTTCTTTAATGCGCTTTGAATTTCCTGGGATTTAACTCCTATATTTCCTTTGATCATCCGTTGAAAATCTTCATTCACTTTCTGGTAAATGGTTTTGACAGAAGATAATCTTGGTAATCCATCAGCATTTTGATGGGATACTCTCACTTAGTGTATAATCTCAAAATTATAGGCTTTCAGCTTCAAAGCCCTTTGAGCCAGTCACCCCTCTAGTTCTTTATTACTATGCAACCATCGTAGAGATGAGTGGTTGGTCATGACCTTAAAGTGCGTTCCTTGTATATAAACTCAAAACTGGTTGCATATATCACTGCGAGGCACTTGCACTTCATCACAGTGTAGTTCATTTCTGCCAATGTCAATATCTAACTCATTATCCCACCAAAAGCTCCTTCTCATTGTTGTCTACTTGACTTAAAATGGCTCCAATCACCGTTAACAAGGTATCCATCTTAAATATAAACTCCCAATAGAAATCTGGGCACTTCAGAACAAAACTAGTAATTAGATCACAGAGCTCATCAAACGCTCCTTAACCTCCTCATTCCATATGATTCCTTTCACAGATCCTTTAATTGTTTGAAAATAATGGTTTATAAACTATAGAAAAATCTTTGATAAATCAGCAATAGTAGCTGACCACTACAAGAAAGACTTGTGCATCCGAAACACTCTTTAGAATCAAAATTTATATAATGGCCATTATTATCTGCGGCTGTGGTTGTAATTAACCAGATTATTCACTACCATAAATCTTTTAAGATCTCTTTTGGAAAAATGGCATTTACTCAGTTTGATATTTAAATTCACCATTACTAGGCATTTGAACACTTCATCCAAGTGTTCCAGGGATCAGTGAATTTACCATTGAAAACTTTAATGTCAGAAAGTACACTAAAACGCAGGACAACTTCAGATCACTCAAAAAGGGATCCATCACCCGCTGGAAGGTAGCTGGCGCATTACATAATCCCCTGGAGAATCCTCATCATCTAGTATAGCCCTTGTGTGGTGATTATTGCACAATTCTTGTTGTTTTATTTTTAATCTATCTTCCAATACCACAATATCTAATAACCAAAAAGAACTTGGCTTTCCCAGATGATTGAGTATGTCATCTATACTTGGCAGTAGGTGTCAATCCTTCTTATAATTTTATTCAAGTGGTGATAATATATCACCACTTGATTTGATTCGTCCTTTTTCTTCTCAGTAAAAAAGATTGGACTTCCCAAGGAAGTAAAGGAGGTATAAGGAGCCTATTCTCTATAAGTTTACTGTTTTTTTGATGACTTCTGCTTCAGCGGCCTTGTATTGGTGGATGTGTCGAATTATCATTAACAGATATTCCCAAGTCAACCTTAATAGTCACATTTTAGCACATCCCAGATTATGATTACCCTGGGAGAATATCACCCATTAATCTCAAATAATAATAGCACTTCCTCATGCTGATGTTCTTTTAACCCCAAAAGTTCTTCTTAACTGACAACTACATTGGTTTTTTTTAAAACATCCACCAGCAATCCCATTTCAGCTATCATTCCAATTTAATGGTATTAATTTCAGCAGTCAAATTAAATGTGCAAACAAGAACTTAGTTTTACAAATTCATAGGGCTTTCGCTCAGATTGGCCAGTAGAACTCATATTTCACCATGGCGTGGCATTATAATACCCCTGAGCTACCAAGTCTCTAACCTCACCTTTTCCAAGGGATAATGACTCCCGCGTATAATTGGTCAAGAATTTGTAGCGTTAACCCTGTGTTACTACTATATGCATTCCCAGCAGAACGGTATATGTAAACTTTATTCTCAATGGTCTCCCATGGTTCCCAAAATCTGTGTTGTCATTTCAAGATCTTTCTTAACCAACTTGTATTTTGTAGAAAATATGCCATCATTGTAAATAAAATTTACAAAATTATTTTCTTCATCCGCAGATTTTCTCCTTTCTGCTGATATTCCAAGGGTTGAGTTTGCCCTTAATTGTTAAGGTAAATTTATCAAAATTGTTTTTAATACCATAAATTCTCAGGATTTTGTTCCAATTAGGATGTCATAGTTTTGATATGGTAATACTATGGTGGGAGATGATACCACTAGTGATTAGAACTGAAGACAAATGCACTGTATGTCCCACAGGTTGTTGTAGTATCCATTTCAGCGGTTCCATATTCCTTTATGTGTTTCAAATCAGGAGAAATCTTACTTCTCTTCACAAACTTGTTCAAATGATAATTAATTGGCACTCCGCTATCAAAGATCACTATAATTCTACACAATTGACTATAATATCTGCATACTTACACTCAGATTCTTGTAATAAGGTGCCTACTGGGTATATCAAGTCATTATTCTCTGAATATAGAGTATGATTTAAATTTTGCAGGTAAATTAGGAAAGGATTTATTGATTGCTCTTATAGGGAGAGAAACGTTCACATTGTCAAGTTTCTTCTTACCAAAAACTTTAGTCCCTTCAGCGGTAATGATCTTTTCTACTAACTGATATGCATAGAGCTTAGTATACTTTTTATACTTTAAGAATCAATACACTTTGCCTTTGCTCTGGTGATTGCGTTTGCATCCCAAATTAACCACTTGATAGAGTGGATCAGGTATACCTCAACTGCAAATAAATCAGATATATCCAAGTCATCATTTAATACTTCACTGGAAACATGATTAATTGCAGTGCTAGATTGTTTGTATCTAGAATTCTAGTTATTTCCTAAATCATGGCCAGTTTCCTTATTTTTAACCTGAACCAGACTTACTTGTTATATAGACTTCTTGATCCAACATTGAGCGGCAAAATGTCCAGTTTCCCACATTGTGGCACCAGTTTTGAGTTTTATCCACCCATTTTTGGTCCTTTGGGATTGTTTCCTATTTTAACTTAATACTGCTATTCTTTATAAGGCTCAGCAAACTTCACCATTTTTGACTATTTTTAGAAATAATGGCTTTAAAAGTTTGATAAAGTGCTTTGAACATTGCTCTAAACGTCTTGAGATACTCCACCATCTGTGCTGTAAAAGTTTGGTTTGCAAGCACTGAAATCATATCATGGTGCAAATTTCTGTAGGGCTGAAGCGCCTTCTGCATGGATATACTTGAAAAAAATCTGTCAGAACTTTTGCGCCCTCCAATATCTGTGCTTACAAGTAAAATTAGTAGCAAAAGTAGCTAATGTTTCTTCCTTTTGAATTGGTTTATCATTAACTCCTGTTTGTGGTTAGCCATTTGCTTAGGGCTACCAACTCAGTTTATATTGCTTCTTTGGCATCACTGTATATCCAATTATCCCCATTGAGATAGGGCAACACTAGATTTTAGCAATCTGTGTATAAGCATTTCTAACTTTTACTGCCTTTTGTTGGTCACTGTATCTGAACATCATCTTTTTTGAATAAACAGAAAAATGCAAGAACGTTAACATGGTGAAATATAGGTAATTTTGCACATTCCAAGATTCTTCTGTCATTACTGTGGCAGAAAGCACCTTCCTGGCAACCTAACTAATGGTATGGGTTTTTTGTGGGCCATCTCCAAAATGCAGCGAAAGCTCCAGGCATATTTCTATGGGGCTGTACTTTCCCAGCGGAACTTTTATTTATCTTGTTGTCATCTCCATCCACCTTCATCTGGGTGCAACCACACTTTAGATTTTCAAGTTCTTGTATGAACTTTTTAAATTTCTTATATCCTCTTGAGCCTAGTGGAAGCGTTCTCAATCCACTTCTATTTCAGTCTTCTGAAACAGTAAGTCTAAAAATACTTAAGTATCCTTCCAATTCAAGCAGGTTACTTTCCACATAAAAATAATTGTTGACCTTTGTGACTTGTTCTGTTTTCCTCAGCAATAGTCAAAAATTCATCCAAGAAAGTTAAAATAGATTGTGACATTGAGTTCATCATATTCTTATTCTCTGTTTCTAATTCCATCCACAACTTCCTAAGTCATTTTTATGACATTCTGCTGATAATTTTTGTTAAAATATTTAGCATGAAAACTCAACAACACCTTTAGTGAGCACCAAATGTAAACTTTTTTCTTGTTTACTACGTTGGTTCTAGGTGTGCACTGATTAAATTGTTGATTAATATAAATAGAAGGGTTAGGTTGATAATAGCATGAAGACTACTACCCTAATTGAGCTCTTTACAGCCAATATTTAAAAGTCTTCATTTCTATAAATGTGCTAAAGAGCTTCCTTCTCAAACTTGAAGGTCCTTAAAGTATTCTAGACAAAGGAAAAGCTAGCCCTTCAACTCCTCTTCAGAGTTGGCAACTTTCGGACATGAGTGAACTTATCCCTTTCATTTTTGACTAATGAGATTTTGGGATTTTAGAAACAAAAAAAGGCAAAGAAAAACTATCCTTCCAACCTAAGTCTCAAGACCACAATACAAAAATGACATAATATTCTAAATGTTTTTTACACTTACCGAGTCTGCTTTTATAATCAATTCTAAGGTTTTATATAGCTAAGTGGCGCCTGACTCTTTCATTGGTGCATCAATAGGAACAGCATCCATCACCATTAGATTTAGCCCTTAAGAATCATGAAAAACAAATATTACCTCATCTTTCTAGTTAGATTCCATCACTGACTAGGTCATGACCCCTCCTTGGTTGAATCTCTCAATTGCGTTTCATACCGCCTTTACTTAACCCCATAAGTATTACCTTATTAAGCTAGTAACCAGTATAGGTAATGTGAACAATAATCATTAACAGCAGGTCTTAAAGCCGTTTAGGACAATCTTCAAGTTGCTGCCAACAGAAGCGTTGTGAACTCTCAGCAACTGTTAATAAACCCTTATTGACTGGTTACAAACCATGATTGATTTGCAAAAAATAATTTAATTGTTAATAAATAAACTGATAAGTGACCCACTTTTAAACATTTCCATGTATCTTACACTTTGAAACATCAGTAATCCATTGAAATCAAATCCAGCAAAGTAGTTAACATTACATATGGAAATAAAACCATTAAAAGTTACCAAATTAATGATAACTACCATATCTATTATGGGTTTTTTTATAAATTAAAAACACGCAGAGGATTTTTCTGATGAAAATTATAATCTATTAAGCTGGGTGATGTGGGCGTTATAATATCCAACACCACTAAATCTAAATCAGAGGCTTGTAAACAGGATGAATGGCTTTACATATTCCAGATATTGCGAAAAAGTCTTCATTTTAAGAGATACTTGAAAGTCAAAAACGAGGTTATTTATTCTACTCCCCATACAAAAGGGTTATTCTTTAAAGTAAGTCAACAAGAGGTTCATTGAGTTGAGCAAGGGCTGAGATAAATTGATGATAATGCCCCATCAAAAAAAATACTTATATACCCCAAAGTCTCTTTAGTTCAGGAATTGGAGATTGCTTTGACCTTTTTTATAAGGGCATAATTCCTTCTCACGATATGACATATCCTAAGAATTCCAATTATTGTTGGAAAAAGGTACACTTCATAGATTAGGTTTGATGTTGTTTTCTTGTAATAGCTGTAAAACTGACTTGAGGTGTGTAATATGGCCAGTAAAGAATTATAATAACACCGTTATGACGTCTGAATAAACAAGCATGTAGCTCAGTTTGAGTATTGCATGATGTGATCCATTGCCCGTTGAGATCCTGCAGGTACATTACATAATACCTGAGGGAGATGGATAGGTTAGATTTACTAATTCTGTGCATATTAGGGCGCACTTTTCTAGGTCTTATGGCAATAAATTCACTTTCCAGTAACCTCTGTTGATGTCCATTGTGGAGAAGAAACATTGAGAATGAGAGTTAGTCCAGAGCATCATTAATTCTTGGAAAGGGATAGCTGTTCTTCTTTGTAAGGCTGTTTAGCTTCCTGTAACCCATCACTATTCTGTGACCAGCAATTCTTCTTTACCAGTAACAGTGAGGATGACTATGGACTCTGGGAGGCACAAGTAAGCCAGTGTCAATAGTTTTTTGCTTGATCCTCTTGTATTGCCCCCTTTAACTTAAACTTCCTATAAAGTTTCATCCTATTAAGGTTAAACTCCTATATCAATGCTGTGTATACAGCTCTTAGTATGCCATGATTTACATCTGACGCAGGAAAATTATTGAGAACTTCAATTAGCTGATTCATCTTCTTAGGTACCATTTGACTTAACTTATCAAATATTTGGACTTGAATTATGACACAAATTAAATTATCAGTGGGAAAGCCAAAATCGAGTTAAGTACCAATAAAAAGTACCTTATCAATTATTTTTAAATTAAGGTGTTCTTTTTGCAGACTCCTGGTAATTCATGACTAAAATTACACGACTTTTTCAAGTTTTCAAGTAGTTATTCAATTGGCCTCTGATAGGCTGGGTCAAGGACACCTGGTGATACTTTTGGTTTAAATCTGCCGACTCTATCAACACTGTCGATATGCATTAGGCAGCCTTAGATTATCTTAAGAGCTATGTTGGTAAAATCAACTCTTTGTTCTCATGGTTTCATTTTTACCTCCTTTTTAGCATATATTGTTATGACATCTGCTTCATCTACTGAATCAGAAAACTTTTTTGTATACTTCCAGAAGCAGAATATAAAAGAGAGCAAAGCTAAAAACAGAGTACTCAGACAGAAAAGAGTATTTCTTCTTATCATCTTCTTTATATTCCATCACAATGAGAGCTTTGTAATTAAGGAGAGATAAATACCCTTCCTTTATATTTATAGTTTTTTATATTCTATCATAAATTGTTTCCTGATAAGTATGTTGTAATAGCTGTTGACCAAAGTAATTGTAGGAGTTGAGAAAACTATTTTGCCAATTTGAATCAGAAAGGAAATGTAGGCACTTATTTCTTTGGTGTTGTTTAGACTTGCAGTCCTGTACTCTTAGGTGTACTTAAGGTCTGTGGCGAGTTTAATCTTTTTTATGAGCCAGGATAAGATGTTGTTGATCAAGAATCCCATATCAAAAGATAGCACTACTCAGATCTTCTGAAATACCAAATCTAAATTTTGGGTATTGTTACTCCAAATTTTGGCGGTAGGGCTAAACCTCTTTTATATGATATGTTGCATTGAGCTTTCCGGCAGTCTCAGAGTATTTCTGCTTGATTTCTACTATACTGTGGTTGCTAAAGATGGTCGAATCATTAGGGTAAGGTACTGGTCAGAATCACTGCCTGTATTAATTACTCTTGGACGCTCAATGTCTTGACTGAGGTAGGTGTCCTCCAGGACTTGGACGTCATCATTATTTTTGACGTTCAAGCAATCTGAGATGGAAAATTCAGCAGGTGTACCTATAATATAATAAACTGTATCTTTAAAACCACATTCAGTTTCATCACTATAATAGTTCTCAATGCACATGAGGTGAGCGATTGGCAACATTTCAGTTACAAATAATTTAGGCTGGTCAACTTTAGAGGCACCTGACCCTAAGATGGCCGCCATTTTCCCTGCTCAGCAAAGGCAGGGTTCTTCTTGAAGCACTCATCTTTGGTGTAATTATTATTCTTGAAGTAGTTAAAAACTTATGCTTCTCCACCTTCTTGCTTTTGGTTTCCTCTATGGTATACACTCTGGGTCCAATGGGAACCTTACGGGCGGTTTCTGGTTTGTGTATATCACCCACATTGAGAAGAGCTTCCTTGATGTCTAAGACAGAGTTGAAGCTTCATTTGACTGAAGTGATTTGCATGGCTATGTTTATACTATGTAAAACACCAACAACAGGCAGCTATGACATCATTCATTGTATGCGTTTTTGGCCATCAGAGTTTGAACCTCAATATTGAATCAATCTTTCAATTCAGCTAGGGTTTCAGTATCGCCTAACGAAATCCTCATAAATCCTGCTTCTTCATGATCAAGATTTACTTGGTACAAAATTCTTGATAAGCGTTTCTTTAACTTCGCCCCAAGTATTCAGTTTGTCCATGTTATGTACCACAACCTCCTGCGCCATGTGATTTAGATAAGACAAAATGCGCTTGCCCATTTCTGATCAGTTGCACTATCCATAATTGCCTCATAGACTTAGAGAAAGGATGCACTACTTCCTTCTCTAGGTGTAAAAATGTCCTTGAAGGTAGTTGTGAAGATAGTAGATTCAAATCAAAAGACAACCTGTACCTTAAGAGCTTCTGATTCTGTAATCTATCTATGTGTATTACTCTTCTCAACTTATCAAGGGAGTCAGAGAATTTTTTCTTATAGTGGTTTAAGATGCTGCTCCATTTCTAATGGTAAGCTTTGGTTTGACATCCATAAAGATAATGATTTTTTCAAGACTAACTCTATCATTCTTTAGGTATCTAACGCGGATGTAAAAAGCATTGATTTGTTTTTAAGTGATTGAGCAGAAAGTTTGTAAGAGTTTATTTTAATCTTCTAATACTCCAATGTAACGGTTTAGTCTTCTACCATCTCCTGGCATTCAGTGCTTTAAAGAGGATTGTCCATCTTGAATCTTAATTCTTCTGAAAGTGTAAGCCAGCGTTGCTCAGTTTTTTTAAGGCGATAGTTAGAATGGCTAAGGTCTTCTTGACTAGATGAAATTCTCCTTATATCACTCTCCATTTTGTTGAATCACTTGGAATTTGTGTGGGTAGCCACCTGAGTTGCACGAAAAACAAATCCTTCTCAACACATGATACTTGGATAATGATGTTCTGAGGTACTGACTGAGCCTTTGAGGATCGTTGGCTTTCAAGCTCATCAATTCATCTTAGGGTGTGCTCTAATCAGGACTCAATGAGCTTGATTGTTTATTTTCATAATGACAGCTAGTAGAAATATGTGTCTATTTCAACTTGGGCTTTGGTGTCTCTCTTTCAAAGCAGTTAAGAAATTTCTCAAGTAGTTTTAGGTCCTTTTATTAGAATCTGCAATTTTTCTTCTGAGGATTATCATAGCTTTCTCTGCATACTTGATAACTTTAGAATCTATGGTCCCCATTTAGTTAAAAAATGAAGGATATAGGCTTAAGTAATTTATATATGTCAGAGTATGACCACAATACTTTGTGATGTTAACTTATATAACTATTCATGAACTATCAACGCCCCTTATGTATTGGTGTAATGATGGAGTTCTTCATTATGGCTTCTAATATGTTTGTGATATTTGATATTGACGTAGGTATGACCTGCATGATGTACCAGAAAATATTTGTACTTGAACTGTATTTCTCTGGTAGAGAATTTGATCTGTATAAATCCATAAAAGTCTTTTACGTGGCGTATGTCCTTTAGCGGCTCACTCTTTCTCCTGGATTTATTTCTTAAAATCAGTCTGGTTATGGCTTTTTGTGCCCCACCATTAGCTTGTGGTTACAGATCTGCGCAACTAGACTCAGTTCTCCTGGATTTATTATTCCCTGAAATTAAGTCTTTGACCACTTTATAGGAAAAGCAGAAGAGAATTCAAGAATTTGGAATATACAGTGGATCTCTTTTAGTCTTTCAGATGTGACCAAAGACCTAATTTCATTTGGCCATCATCTTCACCGTTTCCATTGTGCACCCAGCAGGTAACGCTATTAATAGTATTAGCTTCAATGGTTCATTTAATTAGTATCAGGTGTCATAAAGTGATAGCTGTGCCCCCTGTAATAAGCATCATACTATAGGGCTTCTGTTTTGAGTGTCTCAATGGTGCTTTTCCTAATAAGCAAATTGTCGATATTTTTTATATAGGACTTTTAAAGTATTTTATATATTTTAATGGGGCCAAGTTTCGCTTAGCTCCCAGAAGTTACAATATCTATCCTATGGTAATAGGTGAAAGGACTTATTGAACAAAGTTGTTAACAGAGACAATTAGAATAAAGGTGTTGTCACATCGATGAATCCCCCCCTTGGGTTGGGACCATCTAGTACTAAAAAAAAAAAAGAATAAAGGTGTTGTCTTTTAGAGAAATTATTTTGTGGTCTTTATTTATCACCAGGAAACTATTAATCCAACATAAGGTAAGATAACAATAAGTTTATTGAAAGGAGGCTATCTGATTGTGAGGCTCTTATTTGGGTAGCACATCCATACTTATGAATGCCTTTGCATCATAATTTTTGGAAGAAAATAGGTTATAAATAGCCCATTCAGATAAGATTTGGTATCCTCTAAGTTAATCTTTGAGAAAGTTTTTATAAGTAGTACCCCTTTAGGGTATGACTTAATTTTACAGCCTCATAGGCCATCAAAAGAGAAGTCACCTCACTTTTTGATTATACATTACTTTGGTTAATTAGGATTCTATCCTGAAGGATTTTGTCTCAAGTTGGACTAGGGGAAATTTTCTAGTATCAAATTGAGCCTTACTAATTTTGGACTCATCCATATAGAAAATTTATGGATGAAATGGATGAGGCCATGAGGTCGCCAGCGGATCTTTCATGACTTTTAAAATAAACAGAGTTCAACCCCAAACTGTCAGAAGGGTTGGCAACTTACTTATAGCGGATGGAGTTAAACAACCCCCTTTTATAAATTCAGATGAGGCAAAAAATTTATTTAGTGCTAGAATGACGTCATGTGAAATACTTAGATATCTGACGCTCCAGAAGGTTTATAAATAATGATGATGGCGTTGCTAAAGAGGACTCTAAAAATTGTCCCCCTCTTATACTTTCAGGGGTGAAATAATTTGCAACTTGCCTATGATGATGCAGTGATCAACCAAATTACCCTGATGAGAATGATCTAGGCTCTCAGCTAATATTAAATAAATGGCATGCTACCAATTTTGAGTCACTCAAAAACCTGATGCGCAGTGCACCAAAGGAGCGCCATTACATAACCCAATTTTAAGAAAAATGTTACATAGGTAACAAAGCGATAACCTGAGGAGATTTTACCACCTACAACTCATAAGCCAGGAGAGAATACTGGGCCCCTGAACATTTAGGTTCAGGGGTAATCACTGCAAGAAGGAGCTCAAAAATCAAAAGTTTGAATTAAATAAACAAAGCAACCAAAGCATAAATTACACGTTGCCTCACTAGGAGATCTTAAAAACCCTAATAATACCCAATACCCAATACCCAATTTACTTAACAATTGCTCATTTTATATATTGATTTTTACCTGAAATATAAGAAGACTATATTTTTCACTTTGATAATTAACTTTACACAGAAACTCAGCTTATCTTTTTTTCACTAATATTGTTTTAGTAGTCCAATTGACAGTAGTCAGTATGGGATTAGTAATTATCAGAATAGAAAAACCAGTATGAGATCTGCTCTGAATGAACAAGACGCTCAATTTTGCAGTAATCTTGGGGCCAATCTGCAAAGGAAAGTGTTAGATTATTTTTATTGTGTTCCAAGGGTCAACGTGAAGAAAACATATCAGAGAGTGTCAAAAAGTGTTTTGCCATGGCCACGAACCATTTACCTAGGAGATTAATGCTACAACGGGAAGGGGAGGATACCCCAATGGTAGAGTATTGGCTCACTACCACTGGCTCCCTCAAGTTTGATTCTGGGTGATGAACTTTGGGTAGGGGATGATTATGACTGTATTGGTTTTTCACACCAATGCCCTAAACTGAGATAAAGAATAGCAAAGGCAATCCATAGAGTTCCTGGCCTATCATATGCCGCGCATGGAGGTTTTCTGGGTTTTATCCTCCTTTACCATTTTCTTTACTTCCCTTCATTGGTGCAGTATCATCCCCAGGTCATTCCACCTTTGAATAAAATTTAAAATTTGTATTTAAAAATCAAAACCAATGATACAACGGGTAGCAGCGGAGGAGAATTTTCTCAATTTGGATGATTGTTCTAAGTGTTGGTTGTCTGGTGCCTAATCTGTGCAGAGAAGATCCCCTGGGAAGCAAGTCAGCCTCATAATTTAAGCACGCTGGGGTCAATGAAAAGTTATTAGTTTTCTATAACCATTTTCATAGGCCTAGGCATTGAGCCTCTTGAAGGGTTCATTTTTTATAATTCCTATTATGTCTGATACTTTGGTATCTGACACTAAGCAATTTTGCAAAAATTGGATACGTTTAGATATATTATTTTACTTTATTTAAAACAAACATATTCATTTTTAGCACTAGTGGTGCCCAACCCAGAAGGGGGATCCGCCATGCATTTTTTGCATATTAGCCAATAAAAAGATCATCAGAAATAAAAAAATTCTTAATATAGCCCCTAAGTTATCAGCCTAGGAAGCCATATCAGAAGATGAGGAATCTTTGGTAACCTTTTTTCCAGCTCCTGCTTTAGCTGGAGGACCATGGCAGACAGCATATGATTTGGGGCATCAGCAACATGTGGCATAAGGAGGTACGTTTGGGAGTTTTCTTCATTAATGATGCCAGCGCTGTCCATCGCCTCAATGTAATTAGGCAAGTTGTTGCTCAGCAAAAGTGATGAGAGCTGGCACACAAGTGAAAGACTTGATGCGTTGGCATGTTTGGGGATAATTGGGATCAAAAAGCGAAGTTTTTGCTGCATCAATGCAGGCTTGGTTAAACCAAAAGCGAGCTCCTCAATTTCATATTTTACATCCTCATCAAAATCCTGGGGGAATTTGGGATAAGATTACCCTCAACAACGGGTTCCATCGCCCATGGAGATGTTGGTGGAGGAGGGTATTGGTAGAGCAGCTTCTGCTTCTAACAGGATTTTGTTTATATTTTTATAAGAAGGAAGCTTTTTAGCTCAAAATGGCGGGGATGTGAATCAGGAGGATTTATAAAAATTTTCCAAGGCAAACTTGGGCTTAACATTGTAAGGCCAATCCATATCATCAATCCATTTGAGAGCTTCAAATGGATTTAAATCGTCTAATTCTGGGCCAGCCACTGGAGTCAGTGCAGTGGTGGATCCTGATGGACTAGAAACAGTTGACCACAGCAGCTCAGCTGAAACTGTCTCAGCCATCATCTTAGGATTCCGTAATTCTGACGAATTCATAAAAAATTAAAACATTTGATTAGCTGCTGCTTTAGAAGCAGCACCAGAATTAGCTGAGGTAGGGGGAGGAGGATCACGCCCCACTCAAAAATTTGGGCAAGGCAGCAGCCAGCCCAACGCCAGAAGGAGGAATGGCGGAAGAAGCAGAGGTGGAAGCCACAGGGCACTTGCGCTTTGAATGATCTAATTTGAAGCACAAGGGGCATATTGCGCAGCTATTTTTGACACGCGCCCAAAAAGGGTGATCAGGTGCGGATTTGATCACCATTTGGGGGGAATCATGAGGTGGGTGTCATGAGTGAAAGGGTGGATCGTCGCCATAACAATTTTCTTACTTTTATAAAAAATAAGTATCTGTACTTTTAAGAATTCTAATATTAATACTGTAACACTTAATTTAGAAAAGTAAATAGTAAATTGCTTACTTAATCTTTTAATTAAAGATAGTTATATTTCTGCTTATATCAAGTATATTAATTTATTACTTAGGTAACTTTTCTTTTCCCTAACAATAACATTAGTTACTATGATTTGATTTAAACAGAAATTTTTGATAATCACACAGATGAGATGGGCGATTTTAACAAAACCCAATCAAACTGGGCAAAAGCTGTATTAGTCAATGGACAGAATGGTGCGCCAAAGGGCAAGAAACGCCCTTGAGGGGGACCAGGAACCAATGCTGCCAAAAAACCCCAAACTCAGACACTGCCCAGGTTTGTGGAGTTTACTACAAAGTAAAATCATTACATGGAAATTAATATTCCAAACCCCTATCAAAGGTGGAGAATGGGCTCCAACTTTTTCTAGGGTTCAAGTCCCCTACTCTGTGGGAGAAAGAGGGCGCACACAGGCCTCCCTTTTCCCCATGAAGTGTTTGTTACCGCCCATACCATCCACCACAGCTGGATTAATATAGACTTTGAAATGAAGAAGATTCAGATGCCACCACAAAAGTCCGCATCAAAATTGCCCTCCACAAGGGCAAACAAATTGTTTGCATTGTGTGCACCAGATGGAACAAAGGGAACACTTTTTTCATCCCATTTTACTCTTTCCCTACCAACATTCCCCACAAGCTAATTGAGGAGGCGCTCCTAATTCGATTCCAAAGCTATGGAGAAAATAAACAATTCAAGCTTGCAGTAATTCCACCTTATTAAGTTCTTGTGCACATTATTGGCAATCACCATGATTAACCAGTCCTTGATGTGGCTGCAGACCTCAAAAAAATCCCACGCACAGTGTCACTTCACCTCATGGAGGAGGAGTGTCAAAAACCATTCCACGTCACACCAGAACGTGTACCGCCTTTCTGCAACCACTGCACCATATTGGGGAACAAGGAACACGCATGCCCTGCAAAGGAGGGCATCTTGGCCCCAGACTTCTGAGATAATGTCATGATGAAGATGAAGAAACCTTTGGCAAAATGATGGATGCCAATCACGCCTTCCTCTGGGGAGAGGATGGGCACTACATCCACATAGACCAGTATCACCCAAACCATGCAAACATGTACAAAAGGCCTGCAAGCAGACAGCGGCCAAGGCTTCATTACTCACAGCCCCTCCATTGACCCTGTTCAAATTCAGGAGTACATAGAGGAAATCAACCAAGCCAGCCAATCAGAACAAATTTCCCAAGCTGAGGAAGCCATGGAGAAAACTAACCGAGCCACCCAATCAGAGCAGTATGCCCAAGCTAAAAATTTTCTCAACAATTTAACAAAAAATAAGTGATTTCAATCAAGTGAACTTAGCAGAACAATTCAGCTTCACTATGGGCAAAAATGAGGGACCCAATTCTTCAAATTTGAACCCCAAAACTACAGAATCCAATCAGCACACCGCACTGAACCACAAAGAGCCACGAGTGGAAAAATATAACACAAACCCTAAAAAACTGCAAAACCCACATGAAATTGACACAAGGTAAGAAATTGGACATCAACTCAGTGGACTGGGCCAATGTCATGGAGCAAGTTCAAGGCAATGAATAGTGTGTTAGGGCCAGATGGCCCTCCTAACTGCTCCTGTTGCGCCATGGGAACCTCAGTGTCAATAGGGATGCTAAACATCATGGGAGCCAAATCTTAAGCGTCCAAGACAAATAGCCGGACTTCCTGCAGAAACCCCTGTAGACATATTGGCCATCCAAGAAACCCACTGTCTACAGGGGAAGAAGGATCCTGGTCATCCAGGGCCTCACTATCCCAATTGGTATGGACATCCCACTGTTGGGTGGTTGTCTGTAATAACAAAAAAATTAAAAATTACCAACTCCTCTTTAGATCTGCACGGCTGCATCCTGGTAGTGACAGTTGCAAACCAAGAGGACACAATTTTGATAGTATGTATCCATGCACCATGCACCACAGCCAAGATGAAATGATTCCTAAAAACCATCCCAACACTCACTCTCCCACTAGATACCATCCTGTTGGGCGACTTCAACTTCTGGGATAACCCCAACACAGACCAATCGCCTAACCTAAGGAAATACCACTGGGGCATGTTGAGTTCCATGAAATGAAAGCGTCCCTCAGCCTACATGACTTTCTCCCCCGCAGGCAACCACTCCTTCCCAACATGAACCGCCCCAACCTATGTGAGGGTACGCTCATTTCAATGAGATGCATCAACTACATCCTTGCACCAAAATCCCACCATTTAAACATCTCCAATTTTAAAACAAAAAAGATCAATTTCTCTGACTACCGACTCATTTTTAATGCAACTCTCACCAACCTGAACTCCCACACAGGCGCTGACCTGGAGGAAGCTACACCTAGAAAACATACAATTGCCCGAAATATCTGACTGGGTTGAACATTTTTCAACAAACCCAGAATTCATAACCCTGTTCATATTGGATCCCATTAAAACCTGGGCAAATTTCAAAACTGAACTAATAATTAAAACTCGCCATCTCGCCTCATATAAGTACACCACTGAAACAGCCACAATCAGGCGCACTTTGTGGAACTGGACCACCTCAAGATCTACACCCCAAAGTCCGGCTATATCCCCAACTATGGGCACAAATGGGTGGAAATATTCGTCCACTTAAACGTCCTCATCTTTAAACAACAGCACAGAATCAAAGTATCAAGAAAAGGTAATTTTGTAAAAGAAGGCGAAACCTGCTTGACATATTTCTTCCACCAATTTTACTCCTGTGGCAACCAGCCCATGTGCACACAGGTCTGAAAAGATGATGGTACCGTGGCAACTGACCCAGCGGAGGTCAAGGCGGAAGTACATTGTTACTACACTGAACTAAATTGTGAAACCCCAAATGACCCCCAAAAAATTAAAGCTTTTAATCACATTGCCAGAATACAAAGCGCACCTCTGGACTATAACCTCCTAAACCTAATAACACAGGGGGAGCTCTGGGACACAGTCCATAGTGCACCTCATAGGAAATGCCTAGGACCTTGTGGGATAATCTATGATTTTACAAAAAATAATTCAAGAAAATCGACCCCTCCTCTTAGCATCAATGAACCAGTGCCTGCTGGAGACACGCCTCCTCCCTGGTGGTCAGGACTCCTATGTCATAACCCTGTTTAAAAAGGGTGACAAACTGGACCTGTCCAAATGGCTTAATTGCAATCTCTAACACTGATACAAAACTACTTACTAAAAATTTTAGCAACCAGGTTAAGCACAATAGCCTCCAAAGTCCTTTCGCCCAATCAGTTTGAATTCATACCAGGGCGTTCAATCTGGACCAATATACACTCCGTCGCCAACATAGCCAGTCCAAAGCAACTAAAGCCCTAATATTCCTAGACCAGGAGAAGGCATATGACCGCATTAGCTGGCCATAACTGAAGGAATGTCTAAGCACTAAAATCCTACCCAAGTTCATAAACTGGGCGATGCTCCTCACAGAATTCACATCCATAACTGTATGTGGCCCTGGCTTTCTAACTAACAATATCACACCACTCAGAGGGCTCAAACAAGGGGACCCCCTCAGCCCACTGCTGTATAACTTCAGCTTTGATCCACTCCTTTGCGTCACTGACTCACGCCTCATGGGCATAACTGCCCAAGGCCAGTCAGCAGTCAAAATAAAAGCCTTTTCAGTTGCCTGAGTGACAGGTTTAGCTAACAATAAAGATTCCTGGCATCTGGAACGCAACCTAGAGGAATATTCCATTGTGAGCAACGCGTCACATAACAAAAGGAAAGCAGATATAATCCTCTTAGGAAAATACACTAACACCTGAGCCACAACACTCAAACCTCACAGCCCCCACAAAGGAACAACCCACTCATCCTACCCTTTGCAAGACCTCCTACAACCAACCCTGTCCGCCACCTTGGGATATGGCTGGAAGCAGGGGGGTATGCCAATGAGACAATTGAGAACAATCTACTAACGCGGATATCCAACCGCTTCGCCTCCCTCAAGGGAAGATCCCCAGGATTAATAGGGCGAGTAACAGTTGCCAACTCACTCATACTCCCAATGCTGTGGTTTCCTGCACATACAATCTTCTTCTCACCCACATTTATTCCTCAATCTGCAAACTTATCAAGTATGGCTGTGGCCTGGATCCCGGCCACCTGTACAGGTGGAAACACTCTTCAGCCCACACTCCAGCGGAGGCATGGGCCTAATGGACTTTGAGGTCCATGCCAATCATATATTG
Organism: Massospora cicadina; assembly: GCA_022478985.1. Taxonomy (NCBI): domain Eukaryota; kingdom Fungi; phylum Entomophthoromycota; class Entomophthoromycetes; order Entomophthorales; family Entomophthoraceae; genus Massospora; species Massospora cicadina. The sequence continues at coordinate 31,005 of JAKSZP010000421.1, read as the reverse complement.
GGAACCTGGATAAAGGAAGTTCTAGCTTAGACCTCCTGCAACAGCACTGGTCTAGAGCGGCAAAGGCCAAATTTGCACAAGCGCTCAATAATTCCAACCCACACATATTTTGTCCAGTCTGCTCACATATCTTGCAAACTGCCCCAATGCAGCGGGTCCACATGGACTCCCATCATTTTAAATGCCTTCTCCGCATCATTCAGCATATGGGGTGGACCATCACTATCACAGGCATTAATCAGGGAAGGGGTAGGGCCAGAGCTACTTCACGCTAAGGAAACCAGAAGACCACCCCCAGAAGGACACACACATGACCCCATTCATTGCGAGAATTGAATACCTAGATGCATCAGACATCCCATATGATCTTATAACAAAGAAGGCAATATGGAGGCTAACGCATCATCCAATCCTGCAGCTAAGGGTAAGAGCTAACACCCGGAGTTACCTCAGAAGAATCTACAGAACAGCAGATCTCTCCAACTCCTTTCATGCAACGTGCGCAGTATGTGTAGGGTATTGCACCTTGCATTACCGCCTAGAAGCATGCCCCCATCCAGAGTCATATGGTGGGAAGTCGCGCATCTATTAAGAACCCAAAATGACCAGGAGCTGTCTATCTCCAGAAGCCTCCTCACACTCCAACTTGAATCCCTGATACCACCCACACTCTGCTCCTTATAGTCGCCATTGCAATGTGGACAATCCACAACGTAGCACTGGATGCCTTCAAGGAGAACTGTGCTCACAATCCATGGGACAATCAAAAGATTCCACCTACACCTACTGGAACACTTTCAAGCCTGGCTTTATGGATACATGAGGCTAAAGCAACAACAACTTGTCAAATCATGATTCCCAGTCTGGTTATCTACACATGGAACCCTTCTCCACACCAGCTCCATAATAGGGGATACCCCTTCAGAGTAAGCCATTCACCTCCCCTATACTTGGAGGCACCAGCTGGCAACAGGGGTAGCTCGTCTACTCTGGGGTACCTAATCTTGCTAAACTTCACCTCACCTTATCCAATTAAGTATATCAGTATTGTCCATCCCCTGGTCGGCTTACTTCAGTTAAATAAAAGTACTAATTTAGTATTGCACAATAAAAGTTAGTATTTATACTTCTAAATACTAGTTTGAAAAAAATTGTATATGTATTTAGTGTTTGAAAAACTATACATCACACTTCATACTTTAGGACTCTTAGGCCTTAATGATGTTGTTCATTATAGCCTTTAAAGCCAATTGCAAGTATATCATCATTACTAACTAGTATTATCTTTTTTTTAATATTTATGATTTTATGTACTTTGATAGCTAGTAAACCTTATGAGTATAGAGATATTAGATATAAGATATATATTTAGTATAATCATTGTTAAAATAAACTACTTTTTAAGTTAACTATTTTTTAAAATTCACCTTTACGCACAAAATTATATTAAACTATTTACAGAATAAACAAATTATTATAATGCTACTAAATTATAAGCACATGTCATGAAAGCATGTATTTGCTAAGATTGTTTGACTATTAGTAGCAGAATATCACCACCAATTGAAAGTGATTGGCTTATGGTTTATTAGTCATTAAAAATTCAAACAAAAAACTTCTAGAAGCATAGTATTAAGTAATTTCTACCATATCTATTATACTAACTCTTAGCTACTAGATTAATATCATTTGGCCAAATTATTTAATGTATTGTAGGCCTCTTTGCGCATCATGATTTAACACTAAAAATATACTTCCTAGATATATATGTCAACATAGTTGATAAAATAACATCTTTTTATTCCACCTGTTAATATATTAGTCAGGATTAGTAAAGCCTATGTTCAAAAATCGAAAATCATCATTATTTAATGTTTATTATAAGATAGTTTCTTAAATAAGTCATATATTATATAATACTCTCATTAATCCATTGATAAGCCTACATATAAAAACTCTGAGCCTTCTAAAGTTTTTTATTATAACTATCTATAACATAGCTGCTTTAGGTATAACTATTTAACCAGCTAAGTATATGTTACAAATCATGTAATTAAGGAGCTTAATAAAATGTAATTTATGTGATGTTTAAATCATTTTTAATGATTAAATCTAAGCCCCAAATTAATTTTAACCCCAAGTTATATTATGTCTTGTTAGGTTTCCACTTGGTATCTCTCTTATACTACCTAGAAAAAACCCAGAATATTGGTATTTATGGTATTCATATTTTCAGAAATATATTTTGATTAGAACCAAAGTCTAGTTTGGATCTTATATTATCAAAAATAATATAGTTTTACTTGAACTTTACCTACTAATATTAAGTTCAGATGTTCCTAATAATGACTTTTTATAGTTAAACTTCAATATTTTAATAGGTTCTTAAAATATTATTATTAACACACAAAGTAACAGGAATTATTCAGTTATTTAGAAAGGCTAGGTGCATCAGTGCATGAAGATATTCAGTGTGACAGATAGGGTCTCTCCTGAGGGATAAAAAACAATTGAGAAGTAGAACCCAAGTTAATGCCCATAGATATGATAGTATGTGTTGGTGATTCAACTGTGATGACCAAAATTACTCAAGATTGAGTTTTAGTATCTTGGTATAATGAGATTGTAAAATTCCTGTTGGAGATATTTGATTCTGGGATAGACTGATGATCAACCCTTCAGAGTTATCAGCCTTCTCTAAAAGATGATGCTAAGCAATCTGATGGGGAAAAACATCACACAAGAAGGTCGATCTCATCTAATAAGAACCTTATCAGATCTGACCATCACAATTATAGCAATAACAATCTGCAATATTGGTCATCTAATAGGAAAGATCTTACCTCAGGTGCAGTTCGAAAATCCTCAAAAATAACTACTCAATTTACCCTACAAATATCACTCATTTCTAACTAATAAAGGACCTCTTTTTTTGTGTCTTGCGTAGCTCAATTTTGGTCTATTCATACAGGATTCTGTATTTCTTATTAGAATCAATTATAGTAATGGAACTAATAAATTTGTTACACTTGTGTCTATCTTCACTAGAGCCATGGAACTAACAATTTTGTAGCCTTCATAGCACCTGCTTATTGTAATTTCAATCAAAAGTCCAATACTGGTGCTTTCTACCAGGTCTTCTTCTGAGGCTACCTGGTGAAAATATACTTTCATGACGATGAATATGTATAGCAAAGAAAGTCCATCTTCTAAGTAATAAATGAATATCACCTAATGGGCACAATTTAACAACAGAAGATGCCTTCCGCTAATATCAACAATATTCAATTTTGAGCTTCTATGGACTTGGCCATTGAGGGCCCTGACCAAAATAATTATCAACTTCAAGCTGCAAACTTAGAAGAAGCGGTCAAAGTCTTGATAAAGGGCGATATCCTTCCTGGTGCCCATCCTAAATAAGACTGAGCGTCTAAAGTTGCCACTAATATGATGGACTTATACAACAGAGCGGTGTTACAACATACTGAAGTTGGTTTGGCTATAACTGAGCAGTACCTCTAGCAGTAATAACATCCCGCTATTCATCACATACTTCAGATTTTGTGGTTACATAATCTTAAGATCCAACGCAAGGTGATTCTGGTGCAACAATTTCATTCTCAGTTATCCCCATTCTATGAGACGGCTTCTAACTTTGGTCAGGATAATTGGGAAGCCATACTTGATAATAGAAGGTAAATCAACGATCTAAATAACCATTTGGTGAAAATGATAATAGAGTTGTGAGCTACATTGACCAAGAAGTATCTCAACAGTTTAGTGATGTTGCTAATCCTATTCACCACCAAATCACTACCCTTGAGGATGAGATTACTTGACAACTGAGAAATATGTGGGCTCAATATGAGAAGAGATTTGTTGAGCTTGATGGGCTACTTCAACAATTTGTCTAAATTGTGGATACTATCAGAGAAGGTGGACCCAGCCCTGCTTGTCCTCCTGGACCTCCAGGACCACCTAGTTCTCCTTAAGTAACCCTGGGACCTCCTGGTGAACAAGTTCTCAAGGCCCTGCAGGTCAACAAGGCCCACCTGGGCCTGCAGGGCGCGATGGTTCACAAGGACCTCCTGGACCTCCTGGTCCCCCTCGCTCCTTGCTTCCAATTCACGATTCTGAACCTTCAAGTCTACTATTATCAAGAGTACAGGCGTTAGAAACCCAAATTCAAGCCATAGCTCAAGGGTGTTTCTTATCCTTATAAGGCATTCTGACCGACCTAGATTACTCTTTAACCAACTTATTGAATGGCGTGGATAGTTCTCATTATCTATGCATTGCTGACCAAACTACACAAAAAACTCGGTTTTTAATGTTAAACGCTTTCACTGAATGGCTAACTGCTAAATGCAGAGTACTTGAGAACAAGCAAGAAGAGATGATCACTGCAATTTCTATCTTATATCAACCTTCTGCAAATGACCATCTTGCTCAATGGGTTCAAAATTTACAGGAGGACCTTAATCATTTAAGGCAACAAGTTAACCAAATTCCCACTCAAGCTCATATCCCAGAGTCTAGACTCTCCAAAGCTGATCTGGTCATGGTATCAGGTGTACAATCTTATGTGATGAAACCGCCCCATTCAAATCTACCTTTAAGGATAAGTTTGAGCCAGGTGAAGGTAGTATCCATTCATTTCAATTTGTCTATGAGCAGCAATGGATGGGGCGATGGATCAACAGAAAGTATGGCATATTACCTCTTGTCTAAGTTGGTTCGCTCAAGAAATCATGGTTCCTCACCTTAAGGTTTGCAATATGTGGGCCTAAGTGAAGACCATCTTTACTAAGGAATTTGGGATTGATAAAATCCTATCAGACCAAAAACAAGCCTTTATGAGCATCTAAATCAAGCGAGGAGAGTCAGTCCAAGATTTTGCTAAGAGATTCTATTATGAGGCCCAGACTCTTGCTACTTGTGATAATGTAACTGTAGATGATGCATATCAGCTGTAATGAGTGTGTTAGCTTCTCAAACCCAGTTGCTAGTACATTTAAAATCACCTAAAAGAAATTTTAAATCTATTCTTGACATCAAAGAAGCGTTCATGGAGATTCCTAATGGTGTGGTACACCTGATCTCCGCCAATAACCCTCGTTCTTATATCCATGCAATGCCGCCTAAACCCAAACCTAATTTGAAGAAGGAGCCATGTAACTATTGTGGTCTCGTGGGTCATAGGGAATCTCAATGTTGGAAAAAAAGCGGAAGAGTCGAAAAAAGAGGAGTCAGCATAGGGCATGAGGCTTCCTGTGCTGACCTACCTCCTGTGCCTCAATTAAAATCTTTGAACACTCCTAAAGTCTGTTACATGATATCTGCTCCTGGTGAACTTGGTATCCCTGATGAATTAGCCAAATAATGATACTATTTATTCTTACGCTTCTGTTTCTTCTTCTAATTCAATTTGATCGTTTAGTCTCTTGATATTTTCATTCCTACACTTTGGCACTGATGTGACCCAAGTGGAAGGCATAGTGCACAAGGTGAAAGTTTTGGATATCATTGATATAGAATCGCCCATAAATGTGATATCGTCCAGACTTATGAAAAAAATTAAAGTGGCGCTAGACTTAAACCATTATCAAGACTATGGAACTGCTAGTCCTTCATACACTAAATCTATAGGAGCTTATTCTTACATTCCAATGCACTTTGGAAAGTTGGTTGTTTTGGCCCCTGCAGTAGTATAGGACATCAACTGCTATGACTTGCTTTTGGGAACCAAATTTCTCATTGATTTGATGCAATAATCAGTCTTAAGGACAATTACCTTTCTTTAATTGGGTACCAAGTAGCTTTAATTTTACAAGATGTCCTCAATGGCAAAGGCAAACTCAAAAGACGCGTTTGCTTATTGGAATATCCCACTTCTATCTCTTGTCTTGAGTACCAAATTTGGGACCAAGGACTATACTTCCACCTCCATCAGCTTGGATCTCGAAGAGATGCCTTTAAATTCTAAAAATCCAAATATTATTCCGCCAAAAGCTCAAGTCATAATTGATAATAGAGTACAAGTATTTGAATCCACTAATCATGTATTAGAGATCTCCAGTAATAGAAATCCATCTCATTTGGAGGCCTTAACTGTCCCAGTATCCTTGATTCCACTTATGATGGGACTGTTTTAATCTTACTAGCTAATTTCACCTCTCGACCTATGCAATTGAATCAAAATAACCCATCGCCTATGTGCGGCCTACCCTGTGAGTGAAACTTATCCGTATTGGGATGTGGAGATCCATGTAATTTGGGTTGGAAGATCCACCTATCTTTGCTAAAATTGATGTCAAATTTGGAGATTCACTCACTCCAAACACCAGCATGAAGCTGAGGCTCTGATTGAAGAGTATGTGGGTGTATTTTCCAAAGGTCCTGGAGATTTTGGGCTAATGAAAGAGGTGCAGCATCAGGTGAAACCCAGGAATACTTGCCCTATTTGAGCTTGACTATATCGCAAGCTAAAGTTGAGAAGGCTCAGGTCTTAGTGAAATTGAAAAAAAACTCCTCGATGTGGGTTTACTAACGCCATCTAAGAGTCCATGGGCTTCTCCTTTACTACTCATCCGGAAAAAGGATGGGGGTTATAGAGTTGTTGTGCACTATTGTCAGCACAATGCTGTTACTCAAAGGGATTTTTATCCTCTACCTCGCATTGATGATTCATTGAGATTATTGTCTGGGTTACAATTATTCTTGGTATGGACCTTGTGAGTGGCTATTGGCAAATTGACTGGCTCTAGAAGACTGTCAAAAATCCGCCTTAATCTCTAGTGAGGGGTCATTTGAGCCTACTCAAATGACGCAGGGGCTTTGTAATGCCCCTGTTAATTTTCAACAAGCCATGAATGGCTTGTTTGAAGTTTGAATCTTTCTTGTTTTTGGTATACTTAGATGATATTACTGTGTTCTTGCACTTTTAACGAGCATTTTTCTCATTTAAAGAAAGTATTTGGTTAATTGCGTCGCACTTTGCTTAAGCTAAAACCATCCAAGTGTGCTTTTTTCAAGACTGAGATAGAATTCTTAGGTCATAAAGTTAATCATGATGGGATTTTATTCTTAACTAATAAGATACAAGCTATTTTGGACATGCCTGTTACTAAAAGCTTGCACAATATCCAAGTGTTTTTAGGGATAATTGGGTATTACTGACAATTATCCCCCATTTTGCTGATATTGCTGAACCTTTAGTTTATATATTTCATAAGGAAGTCCCTTTTGTATGGGAAGAATTGCAGCAGCAAGATTTCGATTTTTTGCACCAAGCCTTAGTTAGTGCACCAATTTTAGCATATCCTGAGTTTTCCAAACCTTTTATATTACTTACTGATGCCAGTGATATTGCTATTGGGGCCATTCTGGATCAACATGGTACCAACCGGGTTGATCACCCCATCACATACTATAGTAAAACCCTTTCTAAGGCAGAACGCAATTATAGCAATACAAGAGAGAAAGCCTCGCAGTCTTATCTGTCATCAAGCATTTTCGCCCTTACCTCTAAGACAAACATTTCACTATAGTCACAGATCAAGCTTCCTTGAAATGGCTGCAATAAATGAAGGATCCTGATGGGCGCTTAGCTAGATGAGCGTTAAAGATCCAAAATTATGACTTTAAAATTCAACATTGCACTGGAGCTATTTACCAAAATGCTGATGTCTTTCTTGATTGCCTATACTAAAATTATTCTCAGCTGAGGAGGATTGTATCTATGACCTGATTGGTAGACCTGAGCTCTGGTATCGTGATACTAGAGTATTATAGTGAAGCACAATTCTTAACCGAGAATACTCAGATTAAAGAAGGATCCGTATACAAAAAGTTGGGATCTAAATGGTTGCCTTTTATCCGGCCCTCTGTGAGAGCTGATACTATTATGTAGGCTCATCAGACTGTAGGGCATGGAGCTGTTGCTAAGATCTTACAGTGGTTGAAAAATCATTGTTACTGGGATAATACTCTGGAAACTGTACACAATGTGTTAAAGACTTGTCTCACTTGTCAACAACAACGTGGTGGAAGTCCAAGGTACCAACACAAAATTGTGGGACCTTCAGAACCTTTTTCTACTATGAGTAAAGATGTAGTGGGCCCTCTCCCTACTTCCACTTATGGACATTGATATATTATATTAGCTATTGATCATTTTACCAAATGTATTGAAGCTATCTCTGATTCCACGGTTACCATTAAGGCTACTGCATCCTTCCTTTTTAAACATGTTTTCACCAGGCATGGAAGCCCAAAAGTTCTATCATTAGATGATGGGACCAATTCATTTCTCAGGTGGCATCTGGGCTTACTAAGTTGATGGGTACCTATCATTCATTTAAGTCTCCTTACAATCCTTCTACTAATAGTGCAGTCAAACGAGCAAATGGTATCCTTGTAGTCATTCTTCAAAAGATTGCCTTTAACAATCCTAGTAGATGGAATCTCTATTTTGCCTAGTGCGACGTTAGCCTATAAGGTTAGCTACTATCATATAATTGGAATGTCTCCTTACAAAACTCTTTATGGTCGGGATCCTATTCTACCCTCAAGAGTACAACCTATACTTGAGGATGTTACCTCGAAAATTACTGCTTTAGCTATGAGGAGACTAGCTGATGAAATCATCCAAGTACAAGCTTTACTTCGAGTTCCCTTGCTGCTACCACCTTAAAAGAGGGAACTAGAACCAACGCTAGTCGACCTACGCTACCTGAATATCAAGTTGGGGTTTTTGTACTCTTCTATTATCATAGACCTGGAAGAATGGTTTACAAACTTGACACCTTATGGGATGGTCCTCACCATATTATTTATCGTCAGGGTATTGAATAACCATTGCAGCTATTGATACTGGTATTGTTATCTATAGAGTTCATAGGAGATCTTTTCATAAGTATGTGCCCCGTAGGCAAGATCTTGAGGGGGGCATTGTTGGGGATAACTGCAATGACCAAAATTACTCAAGATCAAGATTCGATATCTCAGTCTAATAAGATTGTAAAGTCCCCATCAGAGGTATCTAATTCTTGGATAGACAGATGATCAACCCTTTGAAGTTATCAGCCTCCTCTGAAGGATAATGCTAAGCTATCAAATGGGGAAAAACATCACAAGAAGGTCGATCTCATCTAATAAGAACCTTATCAGATCTGACCATCACAAGTATGGCAATAATCAGCAATATCAGTCTTCTAATAGGTAAGCTCTTACCTCAGGTGCAACTTGAAATCCTCACAAAAAACTATAAAATCTACCCTTATAAATATCCCTCATTTCTAACTAATAAAGTAACTTTATTTCTGTCCCAATAAGCTTAATTTTGGTCTATTCATACAGGATTCTGTATTTCCGATTTGAATCAATTATAGCAATGGAATTAATAACTTCGTTGCACTTATGTCTATCTTCACTAAAGCCATAGTACTAATAATTTTGTAGCCTTTGTAGTTCCTGCTTATTGTAATTTCTACCAAACTATCAATATCATGCTCTGTTTCATTTGAGAAGATAGAAGTGGTATTATGGAAACAATCTCCCAGTAGACATTTGAGGGAGGTACATTGTCAGAATGCCCTTGACCATACTTTTTATCAGATAATTATAAAGAGTGCAAATCTGTCAATGCTTTGCTGTCCAATTTGATATGCCTAATTGGACATTTAAGCCCATCTGGAATGTGGCGGGAAGGCACAGACTTCAGCAATAGTGATACCTAGTTATCTAGCTTGGCTAGCCTAAAAGGGATCCATGGGGATGATTTACGGACTAGAGACAATAGCAGAAGCCACATAGGCTTCAAAAAGATTGAACATCACATCTATATTCTAGGCTGCCATGGTCGCATTGCCAAAGCAAAATAAAGAAAAAAGTATCAGGATGGGAGCACCTGAAGGAGAGAAAGCACAAAGGCAGGGTTCATATCCCCACTAGAAGTGAAATGGTGTCAAATTTGGAGGTAATCAGCGTCATCTTGAATTGCAGGGCCATGTAGGCCAAGTGAAATCGTTGTTTATGGACAATCTTCTTGAGTCATCTATGAGATGGCAAAAATTTACTTCATTATCTGCAATTATAACCCCAAGCTATGAGGCATTATATTTCTAAATTTACTATCTATGACGCAAGAGCTGAGCTGGTGCAGAATGATAACCTATGAGAAAAATTAAAAAAACATGATTTTTTAGGCAATGCGCGGCCAATTTTTCAATTTTCTTGAATTTAATGACCTAGTCTTGGGGCCTCATAACAGGGTTGAATTAAAATTAGATATTAGTTTAGTTGTAAGTACTAATTTTACAGTTGATATGATAGTTTAATTATTAGGTTGAAATTACAATGCCAGAGTGCCTGTGTATTAAGATCAAGTGCAATGATCACTATAAAAGGATAACGCACTTAGAAATGGTTGTATGTCATTTATTTAAACTTAAACCCTAACGGTGCCAGAATGAATTCAAGTACATAAAAGGTTTAGCGGAGCTGTTAAGCCGCAGCTGCCTCTCATGTACAGAGTATACCCATGAAGTACTGCCCATGAGCCGCAGTAGGTGAAGGTGCGAGTAGAGCGAAGATGGCTGAAGGTTCAGAATGGCATCATAAGTAACCCTATAAGTTATAATCAATTTAGGTAATAAAATACAAGTTGATTGAGTTGAAGCACAGCCTTGTTTAATTATTTTATCGAGACCTCAAGTTATCAGATTTTGCTCTTTGATATTGTAGTCTAAGTCAATACTATTTTTTGATCATAAGGATCATAGAGTAGTTGCTGTAGTTCATAGTGATAAGAGTATTATAGAATAAATTAGAGATTGGAATCAAGTTACTTATATACCTTCCGTTGAGATTATTTTGATTCATACAACAAGCAAAATAACACCATCTTGACCCTAAGAACAAAGAGCCAACTCTCATAGTAGACGAAATTTTTCACCTATGTGGTTCTCATAGAGGTAGGGACGGAAATGTCTAATAGCCAGTAGCACATCCAGACCCAAGTTTTATAAGGATATAACTTTCTGCGCCTTGGTTAAAACTTTACTGAAATAAAGAATAGGGTGATCAACTTGATTAGGATTAGATTGTGCCAATATTGCTCCAATTGCAACATTATTGCCATCTGTGAACAGATAAAAGACTTGTTGTATTTGGGTTGATTAGTATAGTAACTGATTTTAGGTCATCTCTCAGGGAGTCAAAAGCATACTTTTATGAATCTCTTTAATGGAATGTTATCTCTTTGTAAAATAAATATAAAATGGTTTGTGAGTCTAGCAAAGTAAAGGATGAACTGTAGATAGTAAGAGACCATCCTAGGAAGACATTATATTGCAAAAGATATTTGATTGGACATCTTTTTTGGGCAACTACTTATTATGCAACGAAGAGATCCCTTCATGAGTAACCTTGTGGCCCAAAAATTATCTTCTCCTGGAAAAACTACACTTGATGTACTTTAGCTTCAGGAAAGCTGCTCATATCCAGTTTAAGACCTTTATTAGAGGTTTAAAATGCTCATTGAAGGTGAGGAGGAACACTGTAGCATCATCCAAATAGACTAAGATGCTGGACATCTTGTGGTCTCCAAGCATACCATCCGATTTCCGTTGTAAAGTTGCAGAGGCATAGCACAACCCCTGAGGCATATATCCATCTCAGATAACCTATTGCTAGATATTAGTATATCATCATCTCTGTCTTAAGGAGCAAGTTAAATCTGTTAATATCCACTGACAAGGTCCATGGTGGATAAAGTTTGAGATCTGACAAGAGTCAGAGAGAGTCGTCTATTTGGGATAGTGAATAGCTGTTCTTCTGAATTACCACATTCAACGCTTGTAATCCATCACTACTTGGTGGCCTCCATCTTTCTTGCGTACTAGAAGTAAGGGAAAGGACCATGGGCTATGAGAAGGCTTCAGCAGGTTGGCATAAAACAACTCTTTTAGATCCTTAGTCACTTGTGCTTCCTTGACTTTAGATTTCCAATATGGTTTGTTCCAATTGGGTTGAGTATCAATGGGCTGAACTTCGTGTTTGGCCCCTTAGTTACTCCAAATCATTAGGTCCTGTAGAGAATATGTCACCATACTCCACAATTAGGGAGTCCACCAATTGTTTCTGCTCAAGATTAAGAAAATCATCGAACTTTACCTCCACTTGCATTATGATGTAAAATTCATCAAGCCTTAAGTCACTCAGAGATGTACAACCAGTGATAGAGCCAACTTGGTCAGCCAATTAAGTGCGGATATATTCCATTGGATGATTTTGAGCACAGTCTAAGGTTGGTCAGAAAAGGTTAGCCATCAAGATGTTATTTGGTCCTTGCTACTTGGGATTGATTATGCCAGGACAAGTCAGAGGCTTATTTATAGAAAAATTTGGTTTTTATAAATCTCCAATAGATGAGCAGAAGGTAGAGTGATTTGAATTTTCATCTCCACAAAGATTTAGGTTTTTTTGGAGGGATGACAACCTTATTGATAAGGAAAATAAACATTCCATTTTATGTTCAATTGTGGATGGAGGTAACTTGGTTTTAGGCAATGATACAGATATACTAGACGCTCAATGGATTTGGGATGCTTTAAAAGCAAAAGTCAGGATTTTGTTTTCTCTTTCACTTTTTGGTCAGATCTTAATATTAAGTGGGTCTCAATACCCCTGTATGGAGAAACAAAGATGCTTGTAACTAAATTTGATGTTAAACGTGACCATAAACTGAATGCACATGATTATATTTTAGATATCGTTGTCCAAGTCAATTTCTAGGGAAGAAACCACTATAACCAAATCAGATGGGAAATGACAAATAAGCTACATTAGTGCAGGAGGCTATATCAGTTTTATACTCTAAATTGTGATTACAATTTGGAGTGATCTTAAGTCGCTTCATAAGGTGGGAGGAATTAGTGATAACCGGGGAGCCAGTGTTAACATTAGCCAGGACCTTCACCTTGTAAATATTACCTATACACAAATGACATTGGAGCTAAATTGGTTTGAATAGATATCATTAGGTATAATAAGCTCATTGAAAGTGTCAGGAAATATTTGGTAAGCAGAATAAGAATAATTGAAGACTCTGTTTTCAAATAGGGTGTTAGATATGTTGAAAAATCAGGAACATCACAATGAGAACACAGTCTATAAAATTATGTGTAAGTTTTCAAGGCATAGACTAGTAGCTTAGAGAGCCTTGCTCACTAGGCTGACGCCTCTTACTCAGACCTGTTAATTTTTCCAGTACTGACTCTTTAAATGATTGAGAACCCCACAATAAGAGCAGGGTTCATATCTTTATTGAGACTACATATTTCATTCAATAGCATATATATGAGGTCTCTAACTTTTATTAGATAAGGAATGATATTTTTATGTTCAGGAAGTTCCATAATATCATCCTGAATGTCAAGGATTAATCTAAAAAGCTTTTAGGTTCTTAAAAGTACTTGATGTCAGTCATAAGATATCGCAAATATCACAGCATCATTTCATCTTCAAAGGGTACCTGGTCACAGGTGGTAAGGCCTGGGCTTTATAATAGGAAAGTTTAGCAAAGTATGCAAAGGATTCCTTTTTTAGGTGTATGCACATGAAGGCTTTCTTCCTGATTAGACAGGATCAAGTTGTTATTAATTTGTTTAATATGGGCCGCTTTTAATTAATCCCAGGAGCAACATTATTTGGGTTAAGGCATCTTTATTTCCTGGGCATTACTGTAAAGGCAGGTCTTGTTATGTTGAACTTTCTGTCTGCCAATGGCTAACTCACTGGCTCCTAATACATGAATAATAAGGTCTGGATATTATCTGTACCATGGACATATTTCTCTTCAAAGTAAGGCCTAAAGGAGTTAACAATATTAGAAAAGACATTAATAGCTGGGGTAAAGGATTTCATAGCTTCTGAAGGATCATTAAGAAGGTCTTCATGTGTTTTTGATCAACGTTTGTCAAAGGAGATTGAGATCCTCTTGAAGATTCTTACCCAGTTACTTACATTAGTGGTGGCAGTCTTAAGTCTGGTATCCTGGTGAATTCATAGATTTTTGGTTGTATGGTCAGAAAGCTTTTGCACTATGTCCCCTTGTTAAATTTCCAAATTTGGAGTCATTAGGTTATTTGATTAATCTTGGCATAAAAAGTAGTTTGATGGTTTTTTGACTATTGGTCATGTTATAACATATTTTCTATATAGGAAACTTTTGATAAAGTGAAATAGAGTTCAAGTCAGCCATGAGGAGTTTCCTCCAATGTCCATCCAATTTTTAACAATCCACCCCCTCAATTGTTGATCCAGGTTTTGAATATGTAATTCATGATTTTTGTCTCAGGTTGGCTCAACGGGAGGAGAGTTTGTTTGAGGTTTTGGGGGAATTGGAGGCCTCTGGGTCCTTCTGGGCCTTGAGGCCCGTCAGGGACAGTGGTTCATGGGGCCTTTTTTGAATATGCACTTCAGAGGTTGGTTGGCATTGGCTCTTTCATTGAGATGACATATCCAAATTTGTTAAATCTTTAATGTAAATTAGTAAGTTTGCTTATGTTCATTCAACTTAGCTAAAAATCTGGTCACATATTGTCAAAATCAAATTTGTAATGTTTCTGAGACCAAACATGTTGAGTAATTTCATTGCAAAGATATCCATCAACTCTATTATCAGTCTGAAAAATTTAATAATTTAATCCGTTGATTTCTATAATTATTCATAATGACTTCTTGATTATCTCAACTAAGATGAATTTAGTCTCATATAATAAAAGTAGTAATTAATGAAGCTGCTGGGTAAGTCTATATTGACTTTGGATCATCATATTATGCAGTCTTAGAAGCTGCAGCTGATGGTGGAGAGAAGGCTTTGATAAAAAGTTGTGGTCATGACTCATTCAGACAACTGCCACTGAATTACTTGGTAGTTCAGTAGTGGCGAATAGGTCCATCAATTTCTTTACAATCCAGGTGTAATGATTTCAATTAGATTATCCTACAAATTGTAGAGTTCCATAAAGTAGATGTTCTTAATTCTCTGTTACTTTGGCTGATATAATCTGATAGGTCATATTTTCAAGGGCTGTAAGAGTAAAGAACATCGGCACTCTAATTTGCATATCCTATAAAATTATGAACAACTATTCCTTATTAATTGCCGTGGATCAATCCTGTCAAAAACATAGTTTTATCCATTTTGGGAATGTCATCACTTCTAGAATTATTTATCAGTGTGTATGTACATCTTTATCTGGTAGCCTCATAAGGTACCTGGTAGAAAGCACCAGTTTTTTGGTTTCCAACGATTTTTGACTGGTTCATTTGTAAACTAAACGATTATCAGTCATTTTAGCAGCAGGCTTCTAGTAGGACTAAGAGTTACTATGGAAAATGTGCACGTTAGCAATAATTAAACCAGATAAGATATGAAAAAGCGCACTTGATTACTTAAAAAAGATACTTATAATCTTTTAGGGGACATGCCTTTGTTTATGATACCGTAAACCTTGATAGGCAAGAACTTCACAATCTTCATATGAGCTTTGTCCTTACTTTACAAAGATAATAATCATTTTGTACTTAATGAGAGAATTTTTTAATCTTTAGATCTTTTGTATCCTTGGAGGTATATGTCAGATCAATGTATTCATTGTGCGGTGATTTCTGTTGATCAGAATCAACTTATTAGAGGTTTAGGTTATAACCAAAATAATTCAACTATGTATCCCCTAAAAAATATATAATCTAATCTAGTGCTTCTAGTTGGGAATTAAACAAGAACCTTAAAGATTAGAATCGTATTTTAAGGTAAGATTAATTAAACTATGCTGATAATTTTGAGCACGTTAATAAGTTATAACAAATGAGGTAATTGTTGGTCTAAATAGTACCTTAAAAGTTTTATATTCAATTTAACTGTCAGAATCTAACAATAGGTCCTTAGGCTTCAAGCTTACAAAATAAAAATTTTCTATCATCCTAGCGCAAATAATCACAATGTCAATTGTCTTTTGTAACTACTAATCATTGCTATAATATGGCAGATCTCAAAGATTAATGTACTAAAGAATGTACAGAAGCAGGTATTCCAACGAGATTTCACAAACAGTATAAGCGTTGGACAAGTTGATGGCTTGTAGCTTTATGGAAATAAGCTGAACTGGTTAAAAAATCAATAAGGTTAATCTAAAATCCTTTCTGCAAAAAGACCCCCTACTGACTTATAAAACTTTAGTTTGCATGGCATGTTGTGTCAACTATGTTGTGGGCACTTTTCTACTTACGTAAATCTCACCAAGTAGATCATAGTAGAAATAGATCACTTAATGAGATGGGTAGAAGCACAAGCTATTTAGAGCTAGGCGCCATGACTGCAAACAAAACTATTATTAAGATTATCATCCAGAAGCACAGATTCTCTCAGTCCATACTTGCAGATATTGAAACCAACCTTACCTCATTTGTTTTACCCAAGCTCAACAAACTAAAGATAAATCGTAGGCAATATCAACTCCATACCATTCTGAGTCAAATGAAACCATTGAGTGTGTTACATAACTCTGGTGAATATCATCCAGAATATCGCAAAAGATTGACTTCCAGATTAAAGCTCTCTTCTAACTTTGTCATGTTTGTGTACAGGATCAGCTACTATTCTCCAACTATGAAAAGCTCATTCCAACTGCTATATGGATAGCACCCAGCCTGACCTGACTGATCTATTCCTATGTAGATTAACTAATGGTGTTGAGCACACCGTTATGTGTTAAGTTTAACAAGTACGTTGACTAAACTTCAGACTATGACATACTCCACAATCTTGGAAAAAAGTAAAGATTATGACTTTGAAATATAATAGTGGACTTAACTTTACTACAGTTTGTGATTGGCAAACACGTTCTGTATCTTGACCATCATGGATGCATACAATAAAGCAAACTAGAGACATGAGTGTTTGACTTTTAATATAAATAAAGAGGACATCAGCCAATGCCTACACAATAAAGGGGCTGGTGGGTGGGCAGATTGTTAGTTGCGTTCATGCTAAGTTCCTAAGATCATATAAAAATATACCTTATAAAATAAAATAAACTAAAATATAATATAATATAATATAATAAAATAAAATACCTTAGTTATATAAACAAAATTAAAAATGAAACAAAGCAGTACCTAATAACACTAATGACGCTTTTACTATCCACCTGCATGTAGCTAACACTGAAATCTACTCACACCCCAATGAAAATTTACATCTGCTGCCTATGGGCCCTCCAGACAGCCTCCCACAACACCCAATGATAGAATTCACTCTTCTTCCTTTTATGACTCTGCAATTATTATAACTGCTACGCTCATTATTACTTCCTCTTTTACTGAGGTCTGCTTAAGTATGGGGAAAACGGAGCTAGAAGTATTGTAGGCAAAGACCCGCTTTCAGGGGAGATAGACATCCCCAAATGATTCGTTGGAGGAGATAAGTATAAGAACTTATGGGCTAGAGTGGGAAAGATGCATTCTGGTCCACCTACAATCGAGCAGACATGCTCTTGAGCCATAAGAAAAGGCCTGCAGACATATATGCTGACTATCTTGGTATAGCAAAGAATAGGTTACAAAGTGAGGAGATAGACATAGTGGGTTTTGGGAAAGAAGAAAAACCCTAACTGGGGGAAAATGATGCCCTGAGAGATAGACAATCCACAAGAAAAACGACTTTATTATAGTATGCGTAAGAGTGAAGCAACAGTTAAATAAGCCGCTTTCTGAGCCCAGTCTATCAGTTATATAAGACTTCCCAATTCAGGACCATGCTTTACTTCCATAGAGAACTAAATCATGCTACTGACAAGAGTCATGAACAGAAGGTACCTTCCATGGTCGTTATCTACCAGAGCCAGGAATGCAGCAGACACTCCAGAACGTATCCTATTGAGTCACTTGCCTTTAAGTTTCACCCTATCACCAAGCTAGCTGCTCAGTCTGGAGGTGCTTATTGAAAGGGTTAATCTAGTTGTGATAAGTTATTTGTTTGTACACAGGGTGCATCACTAGGCAATTCAAAGAGCCTTGTTCTTATGTATGTGGACTTTACTCATGGTTCCAAGCATGTCCAAATGTTTTGAAACATTGGTATATTTTACCAATGGCTGTACCTAGACAAACCAAAGCTCTTATCAACCTCTGCTGAGAAATTAGGCCAAGTCAGACCTTTGACAGTAGTTATATTATTTGGCGTTATTGGCACTAAATAAAAACAATAATAAAGAAAGATTCTGCAAAAAACATATTACAAAAATAAGGAAAGTATATGGGTGATTCTGGTTGCTTGAAGTAGGACTTGGTATATATCAAATTATCTTCTAATAATGAGGCAATACTGTATATGTACTAGCAGAATACCCGTGATTCACTACAGTGTTTATAACTTACAGATGATTCTAAATTATTTTTAGTTTTTATATTGGTAGATAGCCATCAAAAAATTCAGAAACTACTAAACTTATCAAATATTCCAACCTCTAACCACATAGTCAAAATTAATTAAGCGTGCAAAAGTAACTAAGCCATCAATCAAATTTAAAACTATTAAGCTCATCAAATCAACCAAAAAATGAACCACCACTCAGTAAAAACTAATTGTTGAACCTACAAAACAGCCAAAACTACCAACCACTTATTAAAACTGTGAAACTATCAAATAAAATTACTATGAAATTCTCAGCTAAATTGCTATATTTACTATATAAAAATCATATATGTTTTAGATATTATATAGGACTATTATTTTTAAATTGATTCTATTAAAAAATAGCATATTACTATTCTAAACTAGATAAAGTACTTGCATCAAGTTAGGTGATTTTTGGTTTATTTATTTATGAGATATCTATTCCATAAGAACAAATAAACATAGTTTTATTTTGTAAAGAAAGTTTAAGCTAATTTTCGTTAATAACCAGTTTAACACAGATTTTTGGGCTTAAGGTTAACCAGATAATCCTTATCAACTCTTTTTTATATTAGTAGATAACCATTGATAGCTTAAGAAAGCAAATTAATTTAATCAATATAAAATTACTAGGGGAGGATACCCCAGTGGTAGAGTATAGGACCCTCTACACTGCCTCACCAAGTTTGATTTCAGTATATGAACTTTGGGTAGGAAACAATTATGACTATGTTGGCATTGCACACCAATGCCTTAATCCGAGATAGAAAATAGCAAGGTGGTCCATGGAGTTCATGGCCTATCATATGCTGCACATGGGGTTTTCCAGGTTTTCTTCTCCTTTCCCATTAATTTGAATCCCCTTCATTGATGCGGTATTGTCCCTAGGTCAGACCATTTCAAATAAAATACTATATAAAATTACCATCCTCTCAACCAAATCACTTAAACTTATTAGATTAACTAAAACATCAACCACTTATAATAAAGCCCTTATTATCCGCGGTGCCCTTACCACCCAGTTCTGCAGATAATTGGGGCTTTACTGTACTTGAAACTATTGAGCCCATCAGATCAACCTAAATCCACCAACCACCACCTAGCTAAAACCAAATGACTTATCAAATCAACCAATCACTAACTGCTAGCTAAAACCATCAAGCTTGTTTTTTTTTTTTTTTTTTTTTTTAGTACTAGATGGACCATCAAGCTTGTTAATCTACCCAAAATCACCAACCACTTGGCAAAATTGTTTAAAATATCAAATCAACTGAATATTAAATTGCTCAACCGTAACAATATACCAAAAACCATTAAAAACATAGAAGTTTTAGCTTCTTAGATATAAAACTTTTTATTTTAATATGAAAGATGTCAAACCCTGTCTTATTGCAAATCTACAGAATTTATTGAATATCTATGTAAAGTTTCATTTTTCTTGGCCTTGTCATTGTTGAGATATAGTGATGAGTCAGTTAGTGGCTTTGGCAAATAATATTATGGATTTTGGTTTCAGGATTAGCGGAGTCAACTTCCCTTTTTCTCTCTAAGCTTATGGGTTTCTTCTGCAAGTTATATTTTAGAACTCTTGCATTTTGCATTTGCGTGCTACTTTTCCAAACCTAATTGTGGCTCATGTGGTTCTTGCAGCTGAAGTTGTACTTTTGCTTTATCAACTTGAATGTGTTTTTTAAATCCGTTTGCTTCCAAATTTGGGTATATTAGTTTTCTCAGAGTCAATTAATTAGGAAACTCACTTTAGATGGTGTTTCAATAATTTTACCATCATTGGTGGTAGAACCCATAGATATAAAAGGGTGTTCTTTGGGAGAATAGTTTGCAACATTGGCACATGCTCTTTTATAAGTATCTATGCTGGTGAATATTCTGACATTAAGGCTCCAGCTGTCAAATTATTGCAATGATCAGTGGGAATATAAAGGCTTATATTCTCAAATTTTGCAACCAGTCAAAGCCTATAAAAGGGGCTTTAGAAATTTCAACTTATTTTTTCATGGCCAAATTAGGATGGACTCAAATATCTTATGGCCTGATATTATAATTGTACCAATATCAGTATTTAATATATTTGGTGGTTCCTAGAGGAGTGTTTCCATAAGTTGAGTATTAAACACTTTAGTTGAACCTTTCTTAACATCCCAATAAGTGATAGCGATCTGAAGCATGAGGGGCCTCTCCCAACTGGTGAGTAGGACCCAATAAATAAAATGTAGCACCCATTGGACAAAACTCCATTTAAACAATGACTTGAAGGATGTAGTAGCATTAATTGATCAAAACTGTTAGCCATGAGCAGGAAGGCCTCAGCAATGATGGCCCCTGACAAGCTTCTCATCATAGCATAACTGTTAGGATGTTGCCAAAGGAAGTGTGACTGTATGTCAGGTAGCTAACAAATATAGGGTGAAGCTCTTCCTGATACAGAACGACTTGAGCATCCATGAAAAATCATCATCCTCAATAAGAATCTCAGGGAAGTTTGCAATGGGTTAATTTTCAGCTCACTCACATCACATCATGCCAGATGCTAAAAATATAAGCCCAGTATTAGCCCATGAAAGAATCAATGATGACCCTGACATGGTTTATGCAATCACTTTGTGGAAAACCAGTTTCAGAAAAGACTTCTTTCTAAGTTAAGGAGAAAAGTCATAAACTTAATATGACTGAGAAATATTTCTTAAATATTAACCAATAAATTAATTGGCCATCCAACCAATTGACAGCCAAAAATATATATATTAATATCAGATCTTGAAATCGATTGTCAATATTCACAAATTAAGGAGATAGATCAGACATATTAAGATCTATATTGAAAACTAAAAATAATAAATTGCCTGACAACTATTAAGACAAATTGAGTAGATGAAAATGACAAATGACCAAAATTGAGATATACACTGCAATGACCCAGGTGTATGGTCCAGCGGCTAAAGACTAACCCAAGCGATTAGTTACCCCATTGATGCTGTAATTAATTTATTAGTTTGTAGAAGATAGAGAATAGCAATTATAGTATTGAGAGAAATAATTGCTAGTGAAACTTTACTGAGATAGAATATATTAGAAGAGGTTATATCTCTTTTCCTTAAACTGGATGGTAATATAACTCTACCAATAATAAAGATACTCCACATAAGGTAAATTAAGTACTCTTCTTATTTATATTGAGTGATAACCATCGTCACATTGCATTCTCATTTAGTTATTAGTTTTCAATCAGACTTATGACTGTCTTTCAGAATCCTCAGTGTTAGATACTAATGACAAAAAAAATTTATAACACAATACCCAAAAAACTTGTATATCTCTCATAGTTGGGTTGATCCATTCTAGTGATAGCCTCTATTTTTCTGTTCTAAATCTGTATCCCCTATTTACTAATTGGTGGATGAGAAAACAGTATGTTATTCTGTAAGAAGTACTTCTTGGATTCAAATTCATATTTAATACCCAGAGATATCTGAAAACTTCTCAGAGGTGTTATAGGTGCTCTCAGAACGTACATCTGAAGAAAGTAATGTCATCCATATAGATTAAGACATAAGAGATTATCATTTTGCAAAATATTCTGTACATGGCTCTCTGGGAAGGAGCTGGGGCTTTTAGGAGATTTTAAGGTAGCTTATTTGTTTGAAAAGCCTTAACCACTTTTCAGTACAGATTTATCATGATATATGGGTGACAACTCAAACTTTAATACACAGAAGCTTGGCCCATAGCTGTTGGGTCTTTAAGATTCCCGCATCATCCAGCTTAATAGATAAAATTTAATTTTTGCTTGATCCACTGGGGGACGATTTATTAGAAAAAACCCCAAATCAAATGTGGGAGTTAACATTACTTTTGTAACTATTGTTTGGTTTAGCTCTCAATAGGTTATTAACTAATTTGCTGAATTGATTCTGATGGATTATTAATTTTCCACCAGGAAAAATCACTTACAATGTTTTAATGTGTTATAGATTATTAGTTTAACTATCAATTATTAGATAACCTTGTGCAAATTGTT
Source organism: Massospora cicadina (assembly GCA_022478985.1). Taxonomy (NCBI): domain Eukaryota; kingdom Fungi; phylum Entomophthoromycota; class Entomophthoromycetes; order Entomophthorales; family Entomophthoraceae; genus Massospora; species Massospora cicadina. The sequence goes on along the minus strand of JAKSZP010000421.1, from coordinate 8,503 downwards.
TGGGGTTTGTCACTGGCCAATAAGGGTTTATTGGCAATTTCTAAAGCGTCAACAACGCTTTTATTGGAAGCAAATTGTGGGTTATCTTGAAAGTCTACAAAACCTGCTATTAATGGGTAAAAAGTCACATTAACTAAGAATGTTGCTATCTTAATAAAGTTAATCCGCTGGGGTTAGGTAAAAGCGTTGGAGTATGCTCTTGTGAGATCAACCCAGGAGGGGCCTTGACCTATTTGGCGGCGGAATCTTACAAGGTGTTTGAAGCAAACATCATTTTGGAAAGCTCTTATGGGTTACATTCACTATATATGGATGTTGTCTCTATTGGGGCACCAACGTAAGAGTTAAGCGCCAAATTTATTATATAAATTACTTAATTATATATAATAAAGCAGTACCTTACAAATCTCTTATAGGTACTATACTTTCACATTCTAGTTGTGAAGTTTGCTTCAGTTAAATCATATAACGGAAGCCAACTGATTTAAAGTTCAAATACCCTGAGTGAGATACAAATCACATGGCTGTAAGAAGAAACCTGATTAAGGCGGGAAAGAATTATAAAAAAGACTAACTGGATAGCTGTTGTCAAAAACTAACATTTCTTTATTTATTATATCAGACCATCCTGTAGATGTAAAAATAAAACTGATTTAGGTGAAAATTAATTTTAGAGAAGATGACTGGCTAGCTGTTGTCATACTCTAGAACTTCACCATTTCTACAATGAGTCACATAAACTTATATCCTTATTATCATATCCCCTTATGATTTATTAATTAAAAGTATCTTATAGTTCATTTTGGAAAAACATCTAGTTAGTTTTAAGATTTTTATTTTTCTAATGTGATTTAGAGTAGAAGAGATAGTTTTCTATTTTCTATATGTCTTGTGCCAACCCTTATGACTACAGTTGAAGGGATAGTTTCCCTTATCCACGTGGTTCTCAAGTACTCAAGTTTAGGAGTGAAATAAAGATTCCCTATTTATCAAGAAGTGCCTTCTAGTTATTAAAAGTAATAGCATCAGCACCTGTCTAATAGTATAGAATTACTCATCTTTGGTTTTGAAGAATTCAACAAGGATAATTTTCTTCATACAACTTATCAAACTAAGGGGGTGTTAGTGTAGTGGGAATAGCGTCCATTATCGCCACTCATGACACATGTTCAAATCTAGTTGTGAAAGAAATTAGAATTTCTGTGCTAAGAGGATAGCAATACATGTGGAGTTGTGCACTAATCCTCTGTCTGACCAAGAAAATTAGTGAAATTATATCATGTAATATTTGCCTATCAGAACATGCACAGGTAGTTTTTATTCTCAGTACTTATGGTTCGTCCTCCATTCCTATATTATTACTCCCTAGCTCTTATCTTATAGTATATTTTTTTCCAAGGTCAACCCACATCAAATAAAACAAGTATCCAACTACACATTATCATCTTAAGTGATAATATATTCAACGCAATTCTCAAACCTGTTCAAGAAAACCAAAAATTACTATAATTGAAAAGTATTTAGAATCTTAAAGTCTTTTCAGGACTTTTTCTATTAGTGGAATGAGATACAAGCTTTTTAAAATTTGTTGAGTTGCTGATAGTCCATGATGACCAATGGCCTCCATCCTCTTTGCCTACCAAGAAAGGAGTTATGGCCAGGGACTCTTCAAAGGTCTCAGGAGTCTTGCTTACAGAAAATGTATAAGTTCAGTTGAGATTATCCCTTCTTTGTCTTTTTAATTGTTTGTAGTTCTTTGACTTTAACAGTACTATTCTTTTCATGTCTATTCAATGTGCTTTTGCATAGCGCAATCCGTAATGATTAGGTTAAATGCTAAAGATATCTTTAAACTCTCCCAAGTCTGAAAAATTGTAACTCATCTCTGGTTGTGGAACTCATCCCAAAGTCATCAACTTTACTATAGTGTGTAATATCTTACTATTGTTAAATTTGGAAAGTTTGCATGAGCCACGGGTTTTCCATTTTTCACATGAACTGTTCTCATAATGTTCCTTAACACCACTAGCTTATGTATATTAGTATAGTTTTATTGTAAAATCTGGAAGTAATCTAGTCTTTTGATCTTGTAAGCCTTCTTGTCATTAGAAGTAAAGCATCGTTTTCAATGATTTTTTTTCAACTATTGCCACTGACCTGATACTCTGCACTCCATAAAGAACTACTGTCCTCATCAGCACTTAGAGGCAACCGCTCTATAGCATTAACTTTAGTTAAACCTCTCTAACCCTTTTATTTTCAGTACTGTTGTAGATACCACTTAAGGGGTAATATCTTCATCTAGAGGTAGACTTTCCCTTGTAAAATCAACATAAGTTACTAATCAAACTTAATAAATTTAAAAAAATCTCATAAGGGTTTTAGCACAAGAGGCAACCTACAAATGATCCTGAACAACCTTTTTATTGATACTTAAAAATTGATAGTTTATTAAAAATGAATCAGTTAACTAAGAATTTAGTACTTCTGAATATTAGATTGAACAAAGTACCAGGTTTGATCCTAAAATATGACCCAAAATGAACTTATGATGACCCATTTATCCAATATTAATGTCAACCTTACATTGATCCAACAAATATCTAGTAAAAAAGTTATCCATAAAGATTAATTTATAATACAACCTTCTATAGAAACACCCCTATTGCCTCAAAGTAATTTAACAAGGAAGATCTCAACATAGTCTAGGTGATAAAAGTTAATACATCTTAGTAAAATAGTTCATCAATAAACTCTAGAGAGTAATATAAGTTTCGTTTATTTTAGATAAAAGGGATAAGTCTATTTTAGCAGTGTCAAGATTGTGTCTATAGTATTTAACTCCCAGAGAGGTGTTGAGTAATGCCTACCACATAGCCAGGGAACAGCCTGCTAGAAACATGGGAAAAAGGCACCGTGGAGGAGGCCAGTACCCAAAGGCCCCAGGGAGAGGTTATACATAACTAGTAAACTCTCAATTAAACTAAAAATGCAAGAACCTGATTTGGTTTCCAATATGGTGTATATCAACGGGTGGTGATCTGATTCCAGACTCTTAGGGCCTTTGAAACACAGAAGCTTCAGTTCCACCAAAGGTGCAATGAATTTGGGCTATAACTGTAAAAGAATGAAGTGATCTGATTTATTAAAGACCTCTTACAGGAGGTTGGCAAAAAGGTTAAACAGTTATCTAATACAAAAATAAAATGAATGGGAGGTTTATTATAACCAAGTTGACCAACAAAGAAGTTAGTCTCAGAAAATCATTATCAAACAATTAGGGGAATCATCATCCATTAGGGTAAGGCACTGCGCTCAAATTAAAACATTAAATGCAATTTCTCATCAATTGTCATACTGTAGCTCAAATAATCCCCCACTTGAGTGATTAAATGAAGTTAAATTTTCCTTGATTTAGAAATATTATAAATTAATTTGGTCTTAAAGCTCCTTCTCCAACCAAATGTAAAGTATAGTCATAATTTTCAATGTAACTGGTTCACTTAAAAGCCATAGATGTAACATTCCTCCAACCATCACGCCCCTTCAGAACCAACTTGGGCATATTTTTTCTTTACCCAGCGTTGGTCTAAGATGTGCTTCAGGCCAAGAAGGCCTGCCAACTTTGTCCTCTTGACCTCTTCACGCTCAGCCTTATTTCTGAAATCTGTACCTAAACGATGTCATTTAATCATGACAAACAACATTTATTTAGTTTATTATATTTTAGTAACACTTGAACGCAACATAAGGTAGGGGAATGCCCAAGGTTTTTTATATGAAGGTGCCAAACAAAAACTGAGGGGTAAAAATTACCAACGTGGCTCTGCAGCAGCAAGCCTAAGCGCCATTTCAGATAGGGGAGGGTATCAGGGGATCACTGTCCAGTGGCAGTTTGTTCAGATAGCGCGCTATAGAAGACAATATGTGGATAGGTGCATCAGTGGTATGTGTGAAAGAGGTGGAATAGTGCAAGATTGGTTTTGTCAAAGGTTTTCGCCATGTACATGGCCTTTATATACTGGTATATCTGATGTTTGATTGTTTTAATTAATTACATGATGAAAGCAAAAATATTAATTCATTGATAAATTTGTAGTCTTATGGATGCAAAATGGAGACTTGGCCACATCAGTGCAAAGGGGACCGGTGGCGCAAGTGAGCTCCTCAATGTCAAGCTGAGCATCTGTGAGGAAATTGGCTGAAATTCTGGGAGGGAGAATTACCTGACACAGTGGCTCCATGGTCACATGGTAAGAGTGGCGGAGGAGGGTATTTAGGGGCAGCAACCACTCTCACATCATGGTGGAGTCAAGTTTTTTATTTAACTTTGCCTTTTATAATGGCTTAAATAACGCTGGGGAGTACTATAGGGGGGTTGCAAAAATCTTTTTCCAGTCAAAATCAGGATTGTTTTGTAAGGTAAGTCAAAATTACCAACCAACTTTAGAGAAATTAAATGGGTTGTAAGTGAAAAACACTGGACTAGCAACCTGTAATGATTAAGTGAAATGAGGTTAACTAGGTTGCTGGATTTTTGACCCAAGGTAATCTGACAGGTGCTTGGGTGCAAATTAGTGTGAGAACTTGACTAGGTTGGAGTGGATTGGATGATTCTGGAAGAGCTGTTATACCTAATTACAAGAGAGGGTGAGTGAGGATAAATACCCACTCAAAGTTTTCTTCAGGCAGCATCAGGGCAATCAGTAGAGAGAGGAGGTGTGAAGGCCACTCTAGCAGCAAGAAAGGGCATTTGCACTTTATTTAACGGCTCAAGAACAAAGCGAAGATTGCATGGCCATTCTCCACATGGGACCAGAAAAAGGGTGGTTGGTTGAAGCAAATGATAGCTGAGGGGGAACCACAACTTGGGTGTCATGTTATATGGGGTGAACTGTTACAAAAGTGAAAGACCTCACAAGACAGCTGGCCTCATTTGGGACAAAAACTGTAAGAAAAGATAAGCACCATACTCAGCCAAACCCTATATAAGCGCGTGTCTGAGCTTGCACAAGAAAGTTAGATAAGCAAGCTAGTAAACCAAACCATTAGAGTGACTTCAGTTGGCAGCCAAGAACAATGGTTTAGGGGTAATTTCTAAATAATATGTAGCTGTGCTGCCACCATGGAATGGGCTTTACAGGAGATTCCAAGGTTGAAGTACCCATTAAGGGTAGAGATCCATGTAAGGAGGGTTTATAAACCTTCTGGAATATCTCAATGATATCCAAACTTGCATATGAAAAAGGTTTTCATATTTGACCAAGAGGAAAAAGTGCAGGTTGCTCCAAAGGGAGCACTGGAGGGCTTCGAAACGCCACCTGGGAGTGCGCGAGATGGCAGGCTAGGTCCTATGGCGGGAAAAAGCAACTAAATGTGTTGAGGCTAGCAGGGCCAATTTGAGCGCGGTTTGCCAGCGGCTGAAAGACACCTGGAGATGATGCCCTGCTGCCCCACATGGTGCAGCAGGCGTTGAATGCGTCAACATAGGAATGGTTGAATAAATAGAAAAGGTGGTTGTTAAAAGCTAAAAAATAAAATACAACTAACAAAGGTACCAAAGTGAAAGAAAATCTTAATTTATAATCTCAGTTGTTCTCATTTAAAACTTTTTATGAACAATGTCAAGTTTAGTTATATACAAAATAAAAAGGAACTTTAGTATACTTTACTCAATATGAGAGAGCATAACTACCTACTGAGTTAGCTCAAAACCAACAAGGTAAGGAGCGCTGACTTAGTTAACCAGCTATAACATGAAATAGCAATTCTTGTCAAATCCTGATGGACTCATTTGAAACTTAACAAACCTTAAACTAAGTAGTTTCTGTCCTTACTCTAGAGAGCAAATGCCAAAGTTGCATAAATTAGATCCCAATACAGTAGTAGTGTCTATTTGAAAAGTATTTAATAGATCTTATCATTGGAACATTGAGATTAAAATATAGGATCTTCTTATAAGTCTATAGGTGTCAAGTTGGAGTAATAGACATTACCAGAATTAAATGATTTAGTACATACCCAAAGGAAAGATAATGATACTTTTGCAGAGGCCCAGACGTTGGCTGAAGGACAGTTGGGGGATTTGTGTTTTTTAAAAAAACTAGGCATTGATAGCAACTGGCCGGACAGTGAGAGTTCTGGATGATATGGAACTGCTTGGCGAACTTGATGAGTTCAAAGATGTGCTCCAAAAATGCCATAAAGAACTTTATAAAGTGTATGGACAAATTCAGAAGATTGTTAATAACAGAATGGTAACCATATGAACGTTCTAGTGACCACGCCAATCAATAATGGAAGCACGTCTTCAAGTTGGACATGGACAAACCACAGAACGCATATACATCTGAAGTTAAGATCTTATTAGAAAGCAATGACTGACGACATCATATACTTTTGAACTATGTGTCCCATGTGTGACATTTAAGCCATTGCCTCAAAAATCTAAGTTTGCCCAGTACCACGCGCTTCTCCTTTACACAATGTGACCATTGACGTTGTAAGGTAACTACTACAAAAATCTATAGAGGTAGGTTCTTTATAGTTGCTATAATTGCTTCACTAAGCGGGTGTAACAGCATCAGTGAAGGCCAATTCTCCCTTTATGAATTCTTGATTCATTTACACACATATCATAAAAAGATATGTATGTCCACAGTTCTTATTATCTGAAAATGGGAAGAACATTTTATTTTAAGTAACAAGAAGCTTATGATCTTGATTGGAGTTCAACAACGATTTAAGCCCATATACCCTTAAACTAATGTAAGCGTCAAAAGAAATAAAGTACTCTTGCTGATATACTTAATAAGATGGCCTATAACTATATTTAAGTGGTATCAGTTACTGCCATCAGCATTTAAGGCATAATCTCTAGGTTAAATTAAATTATCAGGATGATATCCTTTAAAACTTTAATTGGGCGGGAAGCAGCTTTGCCAGCCTTATTAGCCCCCATGTCAATGATGATAGAAAGAAGAACCAACAAGAGGGTAAAAATGAGAGTTATCAATTGAGTAAATTATAACTTAGTTGAAAGATTGAAGAATATACCAAAAGGATTAGCAGCAATCACCATGAATAATATTCTAAGACCACAATTGCAAGTATTGTAGATTGGTTGTCGCGATTTTGATATGACTGGATGATAGTCTTGGTATAGCCAGGGGGAAACTGCTGAGCACAGTATCAGCTACAAATATTCAATTTCCTTAAGATGAGGCGATATTGGGATATAACAAGTCTTATTGGATATAATGAGTTTATTAGTATGCCTCTATATAAGGCAATAAGGCGATAAGGCGATGTTGATTTTGAATGAATATGAAGTAAATCGCCTACAATTGGGGCGACAGTGAATTAAGTATATCAAGCCAAAGTTGAGGAAAATTGGCGGAATAGAATAACTCAAGCAACGAGAAATAGTATTGTCTGAAGCTGAGGTGTATAAGCGAATTGGGCGACTGAGAAAAAGAGGTTTTTTTTGAAGTGCAGATGAGACAGGACAGCAAGGACGCTGTATTTATAAGAAATATAAAAAAGAACTGGTTGGGGCAATTGCTCCTATTTTTTAAATATGTTTTTAAGTGTGTCTGAAGGATTGACAATCTCCACATTGTCCGTCCATTGCTCAGAGGGCTCAACCTATGTGAATAGCCTGACGGATCCTGTCGTTACCATTCAAAATTACAACAGTGGTGCTCACTACAGGGGGCCCATTGATCAACCGCCCAACACTCCGGAATTCCAGTCAAAAATCATGCCTTACCCAAGTCATGTCATTGGGGAGTCCTCCCAAAACCCCATATCAGCTTCATGTGAGGAAATTAAAGTTACCTTGGATGCGGTACTCATAAACAAGCTGAACTCCTTCAAGAATGTAACGCAGTCATGCATCAACTTGATAGTACATTTAGTCAAATAAGAATCTTGGGACAACAAAATGAAGAACTTACTGAACAACTAAATGATACCACACAGTGGTTGCAATATGCAGAACAAAGATTCTCTGCTCCTTTGTCACGCTGGGAGGATGATGACTATCAAGAAGAAACATCCTATGAAGGAGAAAACAGCGCTGGTAATAGCTATGACCCTCATTATAATAGCACCAGATATTCATATGAGTTGGAACACCACTTATTTCCAGTAATGGCTATACCACCTACAACTGACGGTCATGCTACCCCTGAAGCAACATATATCCCCACTTCTACTAATCCTGCTCTCCTCAAGAGCCTGCTTTCAGGTCTCTTTCCATTTTTTAAGTGCAGACCTAACAACTGCAAACAAAAGGAGGAAATTAATATCAAAAAGATACCCCCATTAGACCACAATGGGAACATCCATGGGTTCTTTAGACGATTTGAGTTCGCCACAGAAGGAGCCTTTAATAAATGGAAGGCTAAGTTACTAATATCTGCTCTGGATGTAGGAAGCGCAAATAAAGTCACCTGTTACCTCCCCAGTAGTTCCATCTCCTATTTGGATGTAAAAGACA